>BQNB010001457.1:0-19780 GCA_026074375.1 Tanacetum coccineum
TAATTCCTTTGAGATATATGTAGTTTAGGAAGTGAGGAACGAGTTTCAAGTTATACCTTTCGCTTGATAATCACTAGAAATGGAGAATAAGAGTTGGCAATTTCGAATGGGTTGGGAGGAGGGAATAATTTTACTAAGTGTGTGCTTGTATGTGAAAAAACGGGGTGGGTGAAAGGGTTATAAAATGAATTTTGTTTTTGACACTTTTGCCCCCTCTAGTTTAATATCCTATGCATTTGTTATATATAAGTCCTAATAGGTATTTTACGTTTAACAAATGGCACATTTAGTCCCTAATGTTTTAACAAGCATACATAGAAACTTATATTTGCACATATACTCCCTAAAGGCATAAACACATAACAATTAAGGCTCACATAAGCTAAACTTAATTAACTCCCCTGTAATTGTTAACCCGTTATTGTTTAAAACCTTTTCCTTTATCATAAACTGATTTTATGAAGAAGATATTTGACATTATCTCCTCCTCAAACAATGACCCGTTTTATATTTAAAGAGTTGTAGTCATTGTTTGAGTGGTCAAATGTACTTGAAAATCATTTTCTGATGAATTAATGTTTATTTTGAAAATCCAACACCATGAAAAATAAGATTTCTCTTATTTTGACACATAAGCGCACTAACACGTACACTTATGGAATATAGGAAGCACCGGTTATGATGCAAAGTAATCACAAGCCTTTGCATGGTCATAAAGTAGACCATGCCCGAGAATAAATTCCCGTTATGATGTCAAGTTTTTTTTGAAATACTTGCCTTTAAGATGATAACCGGGTTGCTATCGGAAATAATAGCAAGCCATTTTTGGCACGTTTTAAAAGCTTTTAAACTTCTGCTCGAACTTCATTTACAGCCTCGTATCATTATTAAATGACATTTCTAGGGCCGTAAATTTTATCGATTTTCAGAAGACATGCCAGAGATACATATTTTTATATTTTTCTGATTTTTATTTTGTTTTTGAAAAATTTATATTAAAAGAAAATATTTTTGTGTTTTTATGTTTTCTTATGTACATATGATACAGGATATGAGTTACCACCATCACTCGTCCGTTTCCTCTGCTAGAAATTTCAACATTTCCGGAGACATGCTTCTCATACCGAGCTTTTCGATCAAGAAGTTGAATCTTTCTTGTGGCAAAGGTTTGGTGAAGATGTCAGCCAGTTGGTATTCAGTCCGGACAAAGTATAGCTTCAAGATTCCATTCTCCACTTGCTCCTTTATAAAATGGTAGCGAACATCGATGTGCTTGGCTCTTGAGTGTTGAACGTTGTTGCAGCATAAAGCAATTGCACTCTTGTTGTCGCAGTACATAGGAATCTTATTGAATTGAAAGCCATAATCGGTTAGCTGTGAATGCATCCATAGGATTTGAGCACAACACCCAGATAAGGCAATATATTCAGCCTCTATACTCGAGATGGCAATGTATTTTTGCTTCTTGGATGACCAGCTAACCAGTTTGTCACCTAAGAACTAAGCGCTTCCTGATGTACTACGTCTAGTGTCCTGACATCCTGCGTGGTCGGCATCTGCATATGTTGTTAGTGACATATCGGTATCCTTCGAGTACCAGAGACCCATGTTGATGGTTCCCTTAAGGTATCGAAAGATCCTTTTCACCGCTTGTAAGTGCTTTTCGAGAGGCTTTGCCTGATACTGAGCACATAAGCAGACTGCATAGATAAGGTCAAGTCTACTGGATGTAAGATACATAAGGGATCCAATCATGCCACGATAAAGTGTAGCATCAACTGGTGTCCCTTGTAGATCTTTATCCATATTATTCTTTTCAACCATGGGTGTATCGACAGAATCAGTAGATAGCAAACCATATTTCTTAAAAATTTCAGAAGCATATTTAGATTGGTTAATAAAGATGCCTCTAGGACTTTGTGAAATATGTAATCCTAAAAAGAATGACATCAGCCCCATCATTGACATCTTGAACTTAATGGTCATCTGATTAGCAAACTCATTACACATGGCAGTATTAGTGGATGCAAATATTATATCGTCAAAATAAATTTGTACCAGTAATAAGTCGTTACCAGCTTGTCGTGTGAAAAGCGTTGGATCAACTGCACCTTTGGAGAAATGTTGTGAGATTAGGAAGCTTGACAGCATGTCATACTAATGACATCAAATAACATCTATTTTATAGCATCATTTATCCCATGTTATTAACCCACTTTGAATATTTATTGCAAAGAATTGTTACTTAATCGTTTATATTTGAGAATTGTAGTAATTATGGAGTACTTAGTGAATATTAGCAAAAGGCACGCATTCTAGAGCTTAAACAAAGATATTTTGAAGATTAATGATTCTGACTACTAATACGCCGTATCTTTCAAGGAAGATACGGCGTATACGTGCCTGCACTTACCAAAGACCACGAAGGAAACAAGCTCAATACGCCATAACCAGAGAAGACCAATACATCGTATTGAAGATATAGTATGTGAAGATTCTAAAAGATATCAAGCGTGGTCCCTACTCCAAGAAACCCCCAATACGCCGTATCCAACCCCTTGGATACACCGTATCAGACCGACTTCCAGACAGTATAAATAGAAAACTCAAAAATGAGTTTTAAGTGTGCTAAATCATATTCTCAATACCTAAACCATAAAAGTAAATTTTCAGAGGATAAAAAGAGCAGAAGAGGTCGAGCAACGCTATCAATTCCATGGGATACAACGTGTAATTCCATATACTTTAGTAATCGTTTAGTTTTTGGTATCATTCGTTAACTCGGTTAGTTTACCTTGGATAAATAATTGCTTTTGTATTTATTATGATGTTTGAAGGCTAATACCTTTGGGTATTAGCCATTATTATGAAGATATGAATGTTTGGTATTGTTTATCTTGATTTCTTGATTTATCGTTGAATGCTTATTTATGTTTATCAATTTATACTTGTTTACGTGCTTTTGTATGCGACCTATCATTCAACTGGATCTAGTGATATGGACCAAGTAATCTAGAGTCTGAGATAGCTCTCCATATAGTGATTTATACATCTAGAATCATAGGATCACAAATATTGTCCTTCTAAATCCGTGCTAAGGATACACTTCTGGCTTAACTAGTTAATCGGATATTGCCTTTGGCTTAGTGAACAAGTTGACTAGCAGGTGAACCTAGATAATTCAACAAATAAAGTTCTGATTCCATTGGATAGTTGGACAAGTGGACTACTAGTGTATAAATTGCCGTTAAGCAGTAAGTGGGCAAAGTCTCTATGAGCTAGAGTTTAACAAGATCGCCATTGCTTTAATCCCTAAGATAGATTATAATCAGCAAATAAGGATGCTTTATGCGGATGCTTTAATTGTGACAGAATTAATGTGTCTAGGTCTTAGAATGATGTAACGCCTAAGTCTTAAGAATGATATGCCACCTCGAGAGAAGAAATCATTGCACTTAATAAACAAACCAACATTCTAATCGGATTAATAATGGTTAATACGGTTTTTTTATATTTGGCTTAACCGCTCTTTTATCTTCTGTTAATTTACTTGTGTGGGTTAAAGTGCCTTGAATTGATTGTAGTCACCAACCAAACTGTGTTAGTCTCTCATGCTGAAACCCTTTTTTTACCTGTTAGAATTAGGATTAGGAGTGACATAGGTTTAGAATATAATAGAATTAACATAGATTAGACAACCAAGATATTAATAAATTGATAGATTTAACATCGCTTCAAGTGTTCGACACCCTACTTACAATGAAACTACTACCGATCGGGTACACTACCCGTTAAAGTGTTGTTTTTGGTTTAGTCGGCAAAATATAAATTTAAAACTTGAATCATAAAAATATACACCACACAATGACACAATCACGTACTATGCACGTGGTGCTTATTTGAGACCGTAGAGGGCCTTTTTCAGCTTGTACACTTGCGATGGGTTATCCTGATCAACAAATCCTTCTGGTTGAGAAACGTAGACCTCTTCTTTGAGCTCGTCATTTAAGAAAGTTGTTTTGACGTCCATTTGGTAGATTTTCATATTCTTATAAGTGGCATTTGCTATGAAGATATGGATGGCCTGTATTCTAGCAACCGATGCAAATGATTCCTCAAAATCGATTCCCTCTTCTTGCCTGAATCCTTAAGCAACTAGTCTAGCCTTATTCTTTAGTACCCCACCAAATTCATCCGTCTTGACCTTATAAATCCATTTTAGTTTGATCAATAACACTTTATCTAGACACGACACCAATTCCTAAACTTGTAGCCTTTCAAATTCATGAATTTCTTCTTGCATTGCATCGATCCATGATGGTTTGGTCATTGCTTGTTTGAAGTTCTTTGGTTCTACAGAAGTTAGGAAGGCATCAAAATAACACCACATGGCGTCAGTTTGGAGCTACTTTCTTGTAAAGACAGAACGAGAAAGATTGCCGATTACGTTTGCTATAGGATGATCCTTAGTCCATCTACCAAGGTGTTCAAATGGAGTGTGGATTTGTCTCACATTCGATGATGATCCTTGAGAAGTCAAGTCTTCATAAAGAGATTCATGAAGTGGATCATCACGAAAAGTTAGTGTTTTAGGTGATTCTTCAAAACCTTAAGAAATGTTTGGAGAATGTTCCTAGTTCTGTTTGATGGAATCTACTTTTTGATAAAGTATCTTTGGCCAAAGGAAGTTTGACACAGTAATCAGTCAAAAAAAAACCACAACTCTTGTAACAAACAACTTTTCTTTAATCTAGATTAACAGCAATTGATGGAGGATTGAAGTATTCATCAAACATAGGTTGAAACAAGTGATCCTAATCATCTCTGTTGGTGGAATACAAGGTTGTTGAGGAATAGGGTTTGGAACGAGTCCTAAACTGGATGTTGCAGGAGTCATAGAATGAAGTTCGAGTCCTAAACTCAATTGTTCAGAAGCCATAGCTGTCAGCTCATCGAATGTCACATGAATTGTTTCAATAATTTTCCCCTGTTTCTTTTGTTTGTAGATTTTGAACGCTTTCTTTGTGGCGCTAACAATGAAAAACCAAGGTCAACACATTTGTCATCTAATTTACCCCAGGTCGTCATTGAGCCATTGGGAAGAAAAACAAGTAGCACCTAGACATGAAAGAATGATAAATCCAGTTTCTTATCTTGCATAAGCTCGTATGGAGTTTTGTTGTATCAAAGGCGGATTAATGAACTGTTTTTTGGTGTAGCAGGCTGTATTGATTGCTTTGGCCCATAAAAATAATGGAACTTTAGAAAATATTAACATTGTACGAGCAGCTTCTACAAGAGTTCGGTTTTGCCTTTCGACAATGCCGTTCTACTAAGGAGTGCGGGCAACAGATGTTTGATGTGAGATGCCAACATTTTCATAAAGTTCACGAAGTGTTTGTGTTAGCCTCAAAATAATGAGTCGAACAATGGAAGTTCGTTCATAACTATATTAGGTCTCAGTCATTAAATAATTATACGTTGTAATAGGCTACACGGGTAAACGGGCTCTTAAATGTAATCTAACCGGTCACGTGTATCGGGCGAAAGCCCAAGTAATCCCGAGCCCGGCCCGTAGAAATACCAAGGCATGAAAGCCTCTTGGTATTAAGTATAAATACCCCTCTCCAAGTATGGAGAGGGGGTTGGTTCTTGTTAATTCTCATTTGTAATTTTGCAAGTAATCATCCATCTTTTTCTTCTCTCTACCTTTCTCTCTCTAACTTCTCTCTAAATTTCTTCCATATTTTCTCATCTTATTTTTCTAGTTTCGGATATGAAGTGAAAGTGATATATTTGGTGACGACATTTGGTATCATTCGCCACGGGTGGGTTTAGTTTTTGTTAGTTTTAGTGGTTGTTTCGTGTTTGTATTTTTTGTTGTTTTTGTTCGTTTCGTGGTTTAGTTTTTGTTAGCAAAGTGGTTCGATTTAGTGTTTGTAATTGTATTGTAATCGTGGTTACTTCGTGCGTGGCTGAGACAAACGCAAGGATCGAACTAGTTATTATCTCACGGATCGAACAAGAGTTTGTTCTTTGCTTTGGTTCGAACTAGCATCGATCGAACGAGCGTGTGTTTTGGATCGAACAAGGGTAAGTGTGCAAGGTTCGAACTAGGACATTCGAACAAGCATCTTCGAACGAGCACATTCGAACAAGTACCTTCGAACGAGCACATTCGAACAAGATCATCGAACTAGCACCTTCGAACAAGATCATCGAACTAGCACCTTCGAACAAGCATCATTCGAACAAGCCCTTCGAACAAGCCCTTCGAACAAGCATCATTCGAACAAGCTCATTCGAACAAGCATAATCGAACGAGCGGATTTAGCTTCGATCGAACTAGCTATAACCATTCGAACAAGGACCATCGAACTAGGACAACCGAACTAGGACCATCGAACTAGTGGATCGAACTAGAGGATCGAACTAGCCAACCGAACGAAATTTTTTTTGAAATTTTGTGACGAAAAGGGTTTCAGTAAAACAGCCATAACTTTTGATCCGTAAGTCCGTTTTAGGCCCGTGACCTCTCAAATCGAAGAGAAAAACGAGACGGATCACGCTGTAACCACCCTTTAGCTGGTTAAGGATTTTTCGAAGCCCAAAAACATCGTTTTCTATGATTTATTGACACTTTTCAGTTTTTTTTGGAATTTTCGCTGATTCCAAATCAAATCATTCACGGTTTTTTCTTGATTTTGTAAAATCCCGTGAAAGATACGATTCTTCTCTCGGTTTAAATCAAGAATTGTAAAATCCCGTGAACATTAATTGTACTCAATCCACAACAACAATCACTTTACCTGCTTAAGATCCTACAAATCATTCTCACTTCATAATTCATCAATGACGACTCCAATTGCAACTTCCACAACTGACAGTCAAAGCACAACACATATGGCAACAGGTCTCAAGGGAATCGTCCACCAAGGCGTGCACAGGACGATTATGACACAATGGCGATCACGGTTCTTACGGGTTACATTGTTTTTTTTTTTTTTTTTTTTTTTTTTTTTTTTTTTTTTTTTTTTTTTTTTAGATTAAATCAAAGACCAAATTGGTGATGCCTTACGAAAGTGCATTCTCACTGGTCCTTATAACTCCAACAATGGTCACACACCAGTGTTCCGCAACAGGGATTCTCTAGAAATTCCGGCAAAACATCAGTCGAGACAGTTCTGAATATGACTCCTGAGAACAAAGCTCATTATGAATCTGAAAAAGAAGCGATTCATTTGATATTGACTGGAAATTGCGAGATGAAAATCTACTCAATGGGTGATGGCACTGTTTGACTGCTCAAGGAAAAATGTGGGAAGCCATCGAGAGGTTACAACAAGGTGAATCATCAATATTCAAGGATGTCAAGACAAATTTATTTTGGGAATTGGTCAATTCATTTCCCAGTGGAGAACACAATGGAGGTCTTACTAAACAGATTTCTACCAATTGATGAATGTGATGATCAGAAACAATTGGAAGTGCAACGATGACAAGTCATTGATCAAATTTCTTCAAACAACTTCAACCAGAATGGTCAAGATTTGTCACAATTTTTTATGAAGCAACAACACACGTTGGATGAAGTTCCATATCATAGCTCTTTGACATTCTGAAACAATTCCAAAAAGACAGTTAATGAACTCCGTGCTGAAGAAAGAATGGCCATAGAATGCTAACCCATTAGCATTGTTGCTACTGCTAAAACAATGCAAGATCGTATTATCAAACACAAAACATCACAAACGCATATGCACCAACATCCAAGTTTCACTTCCAACCAGATCTCATCAGCTACAAGATATAAAGGCAATAGAGATAGCTAAACAATCACACCCCCATCTGAGTCAGCTTCTGAAGAAGGACAGTGATCCTGAAAAACAGGTCAGAAGGACAAAAATATTGCAGAAATAATTTGGCTTCATTGCAAAGTATCTTGAAGAAAACTCTCCACAAACCTACCAACCAAACAACCTCCGAACTTCCTCAAACACGAAACAAGAGGGGGATACTAATCCAAGATACCAAGACTGGACAACAGACTGGATAGTTTGGAATCAGACGGGTAGTAAATGATGTTGGGCTAGGGAAACTGTAGTGGTCCCAGATAGTGCAACAATCTGGTGATACATTGCTTTAACTGCACGAATTTTTGGTCTTTATGCTAAGGAATGCAGAAAGCCAAAACGGGTTAGGAGACTCCACTAAACACAAGGGAAACGGATGTTGCTGTGTAACAAGCTGAGAAAGGTGGTCAACTTCAAGCAGAGGCAATCTGACTGGTAGCAGAACGGAATGAGGATATTGATGAACACGGAGTTCTGAAGCACATTACAGGTTACATGCAAAGATTCAAGACATTCCAAATGCAGACTCCAGGCACTGACGCTTGAGCCATTGGAACGGTACACTACGACACTGATTAATAATGTGTTTGCCAATGGACTTCAAACATATTGAAGCAATCGATCCCATTAGTAACACATGTGAAAGTGGAAAGGGTGATAGTAATGACATTCCTGACTCACCGGATATTGTGTGATAATCGCTATTCAGAATGACAATACTGATGTAGAATGCGAGATAATGAGGTGCTGCACTTGCTAAAAAACTTTAATTGCTAATTAAGCTGATGTCGATGACAATAAAAAGATACAAAAGCCAATTAAAGAAAGCAAATGCACATTGACTCACGAGTTAACTTGAGTGCCAAAAATCTGTTCTTGCGGAAATAGTAGAACTTAGGAGAATCTAATAGTATCCGGGATAGATGTTAGTTGCACTTCAAAACACAGAATGAGTTTGAGAGGTCCAAGGCTTTTATGATCGGGCAGTTGACTATGACCAACCTGAACGTAAGTTAAATGAAACTCTTAGGACTATTGGTCAAAAGGGGACATCGACATACAAAAAGGTTTTCAAATTAAGGCGTACGAGATTTTGTTGGTCCAAGCAAAACACGATGATATTAGTCAAACAATAAAATAGAGTCTTTTAACTAGGTTCACATTCGAAGGTTTGTCAAGGAGAAACAAAGGTAATAACGGATTTGAAACTTTAGGAAGAGGAAAGATATTTCGACAAAATGATTTCAATGGAAAACTACAATTAAAGTTTTTGAATGAAAATTGTTTACAACGGAGTCAATCAATCCAAACCATTCCTAGTTAGCACCCAAATGCTTACATTTAATTGGAAGACCTACCTTTGCCGAACCAATGTACCTCAAAAAGGCTCAAAATGAGCACCCAGGTTTGTATGCGATCACAAAAGACCAATCTGTTCCTGCAATCAGACTCATCCCCGATAGAGGAAGAGATTTTGACTCTTGCCGAAGAGAGTCGATCTAAATTGAATAAAGACTTAGTCATACCATTGAATACACGAGTTCAATAGTCATTTATGAAAATGTTCAAACACCAGCCCAGCATTATGAAATTCAGTTTGCTCAGGCAAATGCAATAAGAAAGAAAATGTGGAGAAAATCATTTGTCAAAACAAAACCAAATGTTTTCAAAAACATAGATTTCTTACCAGTGTCTAAATCAGTAAGCAAAAGTAGACAAGCATATAATGTCATGACAAACAACATTAATCATCTGAACGAACTGGTCAATCAAGCATGGGTAAAACATTCAAACGACCATCTTTATCTTCGACACCCAATGCAACAAGATATGGAAATCCTAGTTAAGAAATGTTTGATGCCTCTTGCCCTTAAGACTCAGAATGATAGTCTCGCGTTTATACATGAACTTAAGCAAGAAATGCATGCAGATTTAAAGTACGTTGAATCTCTTGAAGATGAACTTGATGAACTTGAATCTGATAAGGCAGAATTTTCCAACATGTATGATATGCTTTTGCAAGGGTGTCTAAATGATGTTTATGTATTTTATTTGCTAACGTCATTGATTTAGAATGAGATCACTGACTTACAATGCTTATATCATCATTAAGTCATGGAATGTGATGTCTAGCACACAAAGCTTTTTGAACAAATGAATTTGTAAGTAAAGAGATTTACACTGAGCTCTTTTCAGCGTATTGCTAGATTAGAAAACACTCCCCCCCCCCCCAATTTCTCTAGAAATCGCCTTCAAGAATGTTCAAGTAAACTGAAAAATAAACACTGTTTCAAAGAAAGGGCGTCCAATGTATTTCGAAAAGAACGTGAACAATATGTTGAAATACAAGATTTGAAAGCTCAACTGCAAGACAAGAACATGGCAATAAGTGAGTTGAAAAAACTCGTTGAAAAGTACAAGGGAAAATCTGTAGACACTAAGTTTGATAAACCATCTGTTGTTCGACAACCAAATGCTCAAAGGATTCCAAAACCATCAGTTTAGGAAAACCGATCCTTTTTCAGTACTCTCTTAGAGAAAAATATTTTGCAAAGAAACGTCGGTTCAAAAACTAATGAGTCAGAGGGTTTATCAAACCAGTCACTCTACAGAATGTACATATGACAGCAATGCAAGCGTAAGAAACAACAATGTGAATTAAAAAAAAAAAAAACCAGGCATGTATCGCATTGCAAGTAGTCTCACACAAACTAGAGCACCACAGTTGAATCAGACTTTTAGGAATACTAATCCTCGCGTTTCTACATCTACAGGAGTAGCTCACAAAACTAATGTTAGCAGACCACAGCCTAGGAGCAATCAACTGAACGATAAGGTCGTGGCCATACACTAGTCATGCTCGAAGTTAAGAAGACTGAAGTAGAAGAAAACCTAGGATTTCTAGTATTTCTAATAAATCAACGTCGTAACTGCGTGTAATGACAGTGTAAATTCCAGAACTTCGAATGCTATGCTGTTTGTGCTAATGTGGAAAATGTGTGTTTAATTTGAATCATTGAATTGTTGTGTTTCTAAAAATTCTTGAATGACGTGAATGCTAGAACTAAGAAGCCTAATGTAGTGCCTATTAGTACTAGAAAACCCAAACGTCAAGCGAACAAATCTGTTGAACACCCACTAAGGAAAACAGTTGCATCAGAATCACTTAACACAAGTTCCAAGAGTTACTATAGGGTGCTATATCAGAAAACAAGTAAGGCATGAACATGGTGGATAGCACAACAAGTCCTTCATCATACCATGGTTCCTAAAACAGGAAGAAATGGGTTCCTAGAACTCAAAAGAAATGGGTTCCTAAGACACAAAAGCAATGGGTACCTAAAACTAGGAATGAAAGTGTGCCTAAAAGAGTTAGTTTTGCCATAGATAATACATCTAGGATAACTAATGTCTTGAAACTCACAAACACTTTAGGATCCAATTTGTCATGTGTTCCATCGTCCTCTACTTCTCTTGCAGATTGTACAACTTCATCTATTCATTGTTGACTCTGGATGCACCAAGCATATGACGGGCAATGTATCACTGCTGTGCAATTTTGTTGAGAAATACTTGGGTACCGTTCGCTTTGGCAATGATCAATTTGCTCCAATTCTTGGCTATGGAGATTTGATTCAAGGAAACATCACGATCAAAAGGGTTTACTACGTCGAAGGTCTCAATCACAATCTTTTCTCGGTTGGTCAATTCTGTGATGCGGATTTGGAGGATGCATTTCGGAATTCTACGTGTTTTGTTAAGTCTTCAGGGAAACGGACTATTATAACCGGTAAATTTTTCACCCCCCCCCCCCCCCCCCCCCCCCCCCCCCTGGATCCTGATCTTCTACACAATTTTCTCTTCAAGACACAACTTCATCAATCCTATGTCTTATGGCTAAGCATCTCCAATCAAGCATGGTCTATTGCATCACGTTTCTCATCTCAAACTTCGACTACATTAAACTGGCTTTCAAAGGAAAAGCATCTTTGTGATTGGTTTACCGGAATACTGAAAGTATGTAGGGATCATCTATGTTTCCTCTTGTGAAGTGCGTAATAGCAAAACGAAGCTCATTCAAGTCAAAGACTGTTCCAAGTTGAAAAGGTCAGGTTGAATTCTGCTTCACATGGATTACGTTGTAGTCCAATGCGGGTTGGCTAGCATCAAATGGAAGAAATATATTCTGGTGAATTGTCGATGACATACTCATGATATACCTGGCCACTCTTTCTAGTTCCAAGGATGAAACACCAGAAAGTATTTAAATGAATTTCTCACGATGATCCAACGAAATCTTCAAGCCCCAGTAATTTCTGTTCGCACTGAAGAGGCACTGAGTTCTAAAACAAGACACTTTAATGCTTTTTTTAAAGAAGAAGGGATTGTGCAATCCAACTTCTACTCCTCGATCACCTGAAACAGAACGGCGTTTGACGAAAGACAAAAACCGCACTCGCTGTTGAGGCTGCTCGACGATGCTTTCGCTTTTAAACTTCCTGTATTCTTTTGGGCTGATGCAATCGCAACCGCATGCCTATACTCAAAAACAGATCAATATCATCCCAAAACTCATGAGGATAAAGGCATTATCAATCATTAATGAACAGAAAACTCTTCATTAAACACCTTTCACATCTTTGGTTGTACTTGTTACCTAACAAGAGATGGTGAAAATTTGGATAAGATGAAAGAAAAAGGGGATTCATGCATTTTGGTGGGATACTCCACTCAGTCAAAGGGATATCGTGTCTACAACAAGAGAACAAGGTTGATAGTTGAATCCATCCATCTCAGATTTGATGAAATCACAGAAGATGTCGTGACGTCTATTGCTATGTCATTCAGGCCTCGTTCCCCAACGACCCCCCAACCGTACCAAAAGGCGTCAGATTATGACAATCCTGACCCCCGCCACCAGAATTACAAAAAGTTTCTCCTCTCAGCCGATACAACAGTTCCATCACACAGGAGTTGGGATCTTCTTTTTAGCCTTTGTACCGATGCATTTTTCAATGATGGTGCTATCGTGGTCAACAAGTATTCTCTCTCCATACTGATAATTCGTTCCAAAGGGACACACACCCTTCAACGAATATTCAACCTACATCAGAACCATCAACTCCTACAAACACTCATGCTGAGGAAAACACCGATGATCAAGCAGATTTTACCAATCCTTTCTGTACACCGGTACAAAGAAATTGCAGAGTCTTCCTCACGCATTTTCGGTAATTAAAATGTGAATTCCTTCAATCAGCCTCGGATTCTGAATACGATGGACAAAAGATCACCCATTAACTCAAGTTTATGGAAATCCCATCCAAGCCGTTGCAAAACAAGACGGACTAACTTGCAACCCGTCCTGAATGTGTATGGTTCGCACTCACTGTGAGTATTGTTGAACAAAAACATTAGGAGGCAATGGCTGATTCGCATGGATAGAAGCAATGCAGGCAGAACTTCATCAGTTTGACAGACTACAAGTCTGGGAACTCGTTGGCAAACCTTTTGGCAGACGTAATCATAGCTAAAGTGGTTATGGAAAAACAAAAAGGATGAAGATCAAACTGTAATTCGCAACAAAGCACGACTTGTAGCAAAGGGTTATGCTCAGGAAGAGGGTATTGATTTCGAAGAATCATTTGCTCCAGTTGCTCGCTTGGAGGCTGTCAGGATCTTTGTCGCATATGCTGCACACAAGTCTTTTCCAATTTATCAGATGGACGTGAAAACGGATTTCTTAAGGGTCCATTGGAAGGTGGAGGTTTATGTTGCACAACCAGGACGGATCGTGTCCCTCGACATCCAGACAAAGTTTACCGTCTAAGGAAAGCTCTATATGGATTGAAACAAGCTCCGAGAGCCTGGTATGATGAACTCTCAAAATTCCTGATTTCTAACGGTTTTACTAAAGGTATCATTGACCCGACTCTATTCACGATAAAATACGGGGAAGACATTCTACTTGTGCAAATTTACGTTGATGACATTATTTTTGGTTCCACAAACCCTAAATTTTCAAAACGTTTTGAAAAATTAATGCACGGTAGATTTGAGATGTCCTTAATGGGGGAAATGAAATTCTTTTTAGGACTTCAGATCCACCAATCCCCACGAGGTATTTTTATCAATCAGGCCAAATATACTTTAGAGATTCTGAAAAAACATGGTATGGAAAATGGACAACGCATTGGCTACACCAATGGATTACGAAACACCTCATTGATGCAGACTTGAGTGGTGAACCCATAGACCAAACTGACTACCGTAGCAAAATCGGGTCACTCATGTATCTGACATCCTAGTTAGGAACAGGGACATATTGCAAGCTGTATGGTATTGTGCAAGATATCAAGCAAGACCGAATGGAAAACACCTCTCAAGAGTTAAAAGGATCTTTCGGCTTATCCTAAGAGGTACCATTCAATGGGACTCTGGTATTCGAAGGGTTCTGGCTTTGAACTAACAGCTTTTTCAGATGCCGATCATGCCGGTTGCCTTGATACTCGCAAAAGCACTTCTGGAGGAATACAGTTCCTAGGTGATAAGTTAGTCAGCTGGATGTCAAAGAAGCAGGACTGTACTGCAATGTCATCAGCAGAGGCTGAATACGTGGCGTTATCTGCACAGTTGTGCGCAAGTAATGTGGTGCGAACACAGGCTTCAAGATTATGGCTTCAATACAACAGATTACCGTTGTATTGTGAATTCTCAGGTCAGCCATAGCAATATCATGCAAAACCCGTGCAGAACTCCGTACCAAGCATATCCAACTCGGTATCACTTCATTAAAGGAACAGGTTGAGAACGGTATATTGAATTGTACTTTGCAGAATGAATACAATTGGCTGAATGCACACACCAAACTGCGAACAGACTCGCTCCCTTTCCATCACAACCCATCTTTACAAAGCCCTTCCCGAGAAAGTTCAGTATCTCGTCAGGCGAATTGGTATGGGATGTTTGACTCCAGCAGAAACTGGAGGTTCTGACAATAAGAATTCTGCTTGATACTTCATCTAAACTCAACATGTATGTAACAATTTCAAAAAAAAAATAATAAAAAAAAATTGAATAATAAATAATTAAAAAAAAAAAAATTAAAAAAATAAAATAAAAATAATAAAAATACAAAAAATAAAATTTCAAAAGAAAATACAAATCAAAAAAAATCAGAAAATGTTCTCAAAAAAACTTTCTTCTCGAATGATCTCTTGAAATCGATAACTTTACGTACTAGAAATGTTGATTAATATCGACCGCGGCGTGTAACTGAATTCGAACAGGAGTTTCAAATGCTTTCAAAACATGTCATTTCTAAGTTTTCTTAATGGCTTATGTGCAAATATCAGTACGTAACCCGGACTTTAAATAAAGGAAAGCTTATCTATAAAGATAACTTATCCTAACAACGAGAAATTCAACTTTTCTCGGTCTTGAGCTGTTCTTACAAGACATTCAAAGTTTTAAGCTCAAGAAAAAGGATAGTGTAGATAAGTGCGCTTACCCTTAGAATTGGAAGAGAAGTCTTCTAATATGATGTTTTTCAAAAATGTTGAACACAATTTTTCAAGAATTACTCACTGACGATTCATAATCTTTCAAAATTGTGTGTTCAACACTCCAACTTTCAAGGGGGAGTTTTTCGAAAAACAAAGTTTAATGAGTTTGGATACATCATCTCACGACCATTCTTATGTATTCAAACCATTCTCAAAAAGTCTCTTAATAACAACAAGATAATAATGACAATCAATAGAATGATAGTTATAAGATGATAAGTTTCAACCTCAATTTTTATCGATTTACAATTTGGGTGTCAATTTTTTATTGCGATCAAACAATGTAAAATGGAGGGGGGAGCAAGATTGACACAGTTCCACATAATTCTGCTAAGCTTCGACGTTTTTCCCAAGGCCTTTTCAAGACAAATTTTAATCACACAGTATTGCAAAATCTAAGGTGATCTTTAGAAATTTAAATAGGGGAGAAATGTAATTAAAATGTGATCTAAAAGACTCAAAGTGCTATTCGAAAAAGGTTTTATGGTTACGATCTCATACCCTACAACATCTTATTTCACGACGATTCTGAAGTCATAAGGTGGTAAGGTTAGGTATTTGTCCTATGATCCAACCAGAACCGGAGGGATCTACCCAAGGACACTCCCATTGGTTAGAAATAGCAGTTCCTTAGGTATGTTTGGGAGATGAATGGGTATTAAGGGAGAATGCCGACTAAGATTGTGCTACACTGGAACAATCACAACAAGGTGTTAGTAATGACGTCTTGGTACAGCATTGAAGGGGTTGAAGAATTAAAAAGAAATGTATGGATAAAGGGTCTAAAGAAAGAAGCCCTCCACACAACTTAGGCAGAAACCGGGTCAATACATATGCTGTCAGAATCAAAATGTTGATTGCTGACATTGAAGACGACATCATGGACCCAGTGATGCAATGCACAACCCTTCCCAGCCATTCGGGTTTCTCTCAAAAGAAACTTGTCTCATTTGTCACGGAGATACACACGACTTCTATTGACTTTCTCACTCCGAGTTAGTTAATATTGAATAGGTGGCAGTCTGCTCCAGCCTCCGATTACTAAAAACCAAAATGCACTAATCGAGTCTAGAGCCAAGAGATCCATAAATAAATCTCATTAGGAACCATTTATGAAAACACTTGTTGATCATCATTAAGTTCACAAAGCTGTTATCAAGAGTCTACGCATTATCCTTGTGATTCGGCAGACATCGAGTGGATAACTTATGTTTTTTACTCACAATGAAGTTGGAATATCCTGCTTGAGCCAGCATCAAAACAAGCTCTTGGTAGGTGACTTGCGAGATTCTATATGAATCAAACTTGTGTCAACTGGAAAGAAACGATGGTGCGATTCAATGTGAATCAAACTTGTTCCAGGAAATGAATTGACGGCTTAATCAGAAAGATAGTAACTATCTGATTCACTCTTACTGTGTTGTCTGCTTTGAGACGTTCCGGTAATGAGAACAAGCAAGCATGGTAAATCTAATACATTTGTGTTAGAAGATCCTACGCTTTGAGCTGGAAAACCCTGTAAGGAGCATCTTGAATTTACTATCACAGGTGACAGTATTCTATACTGTAAAACGGTTACAGAACCGGAGGTTAATCTAACAATCGGACGAACGGAAAACGCCATATTCGTCCACACGCTTATTGCTAAGTGTTTATTTTTAGGAATTCATAAAGATGGAAGATGGTGATGCCCTCATTCCAGCTAGAGTCGAACTTCATTACAACATGCTCATGCTCAATTCAATATACATTCTTAAGCATCAAGATTCAAGAATCATGAAAGCTCAAGAATAAGACAAAGACTTTCGCACAAAACTCTGATATACAAGACCTTCCTCAAAGATATCAAGTCTATCACGGGAGATTGTTAGCAAGCTTTCTAAGGATGATGCAAGTATGAGATGTTGGTCAAGACACAAGATCGCTGGTGGCAAAGACAATCAAGACAAAAGGATAAAGATTTTAAAGCTCTCGGCACAAAAAAAGACAAAAGTCAAAAGGACAATGACAAAGGCATATAGATCAAAGTCCATACAAGCATGTAGGAACAAGCCTACAAACGTAGACTAGAGAATAAAGATCAACAAGAGTCAACGACAACAGGCTATCTCATTGATCTCACGAAGGAGTGTCACAATGAACTCACTTCGGGGGAGATTGTTAGCCTCAAAATATATTGAGTCGAACAATGGAAGTTCGTTCATTATATTAGGTCTCGGTCACTTAATTAATTATACGTTGTAATAGGCTCTAGGGTACAACGGGCTCTTAAGGTAAATCTAATCCGGTCACGTGTATCGTGCGAAAGCCCAAGTAATCCGAGCCAGCCCGTTGAAATACCAAGGCATGAAGCCACTTGGTATTAAGTATAAATACCCCTCTCCAAGTATGGAGAAGGGGTTGATTCCCATTTGTTACTTTCTCATTTGTAAGAATTAACCAACTCTAATTCTTCTCTCTACTTTCTCTCTCTAACTTCTCTCTACAATTCTTCATATCTTCTTATCTTATTTTCTTGTTTCAATAATGAAGTGAAAGTGATTAAAGGGTAACCTACAAATCTCCATCGGGCTTTCAAAAATTTTAATGACTTTGAAAACTTTAGAGCCCCAATGAGATAATTCCGGGAGAAGAGAAGTATGAACTCCTTTAGAAGTGAGAATCTCGGGGTTGAAAACTTTTTCCTCATTTTCGAATGAAAACGAGAGTAGAGTTTCAGACCTCGGAACTTCTTTGTGGAAAGGAAGTTCATAAAGAGGAGGATTAAAATCCTCAAGAATTAGAGAAGCAAAAGATATCTTCTTTACATTCTTATCCGGTGTTGCACAGTTGGTGACTTCAAAATGGCTCTTATGAATGAGTATACCCAGATTAAATACCTTGTCCCCGTTGTTGTCGAAGACAAAGCATCAACCTCGGAAAAATCCACATAGAAAACCGAGTCACACTCGGGGGAAGGAAGGAAATCACTTGATCCAGGAAGATCAAGTTCATCAATCAAGAGTTTAGACTCTTTGATTTTCTCTTCCTTGGAGTCAAAAGGATCATCATATGTATTATTATTAACGGTCTCAAGATCAAAAAGTTCATCATCATAATCATCCCATAATGGTGGGGATGAGTAATCAAGAGCATGTTCATCGGTGAACATCTCAGAAATGGTATCATCAAGATTGTCATCAAGAGAATTTTTATCAACCCAATCTTCGAGAATAGAATCCATTTCCTTGATAGGATCATGGTTAAGCAAATACTCTATTTCTAGAAGATCGGATTCAGCATCAAAGGGAAGATCATCATTTCCCAGTGGAAATGTGATGTGAGCGAGTTCATTGGCGAACTCCTCAAGAGAATAGTCGCTAGTCTCAGAAATCGGGAGACTAGGTGAAGAAGAAGTGGTACTGGCACTTAAAGAATTATGAAAAAGAAGGAGAGGAGATGAAGGATTACTATTTCCCGGTGGAAATGAATCACTTGCAAGATAAGCTTCAAATTATTCCTAAATTAAATCACTTTCTTCGATGGAAGTAAGTGTGGGGGATGAAGATGAAGACTTGGTCACGGGTTCCGAAATCAGAGTGGGATTGCCACTCAATTGATTATCATGATATGGAGGGAGATCTTTGGTTTTATCAAGATTTAGCAAGTTCTCAATAATGTCTCCTTCCGGATCAAAGATATCATCATTAACTTCCGGTGAAGTTAAGTCGGTATAAGAAGTGAGAGAAGAAGTAGGATTGACACCTTGATGACTTGTTGCAAACAAATCTTCATGAATTTCCTCATGTGAAACATTGTAGACATCAATCATGTTGATTGATTCTTGATGAGGTTCGTTTGAATAGCTTGAAGTGTCATGTCTCATATTCAAGATTAATCTTTCATTACCGTCACGGAGAATCATTTCTTCTCTGTGAACGTCAATTAAAGCACGAGCGGTCCATAAGAAAGGTCTGCCCAAGATGAGGGGGACACGAGGATCGCTCTCGTAATCAACGATGACAAAATCAGCGAGGAATGTGAACTTTCCAACCAGAACAAAGACATCTCTTACAATTCCCACCGGAGTGCAAATATCACGGTTAGCAAGTTTAAGAGTCATTTGGGTAGAAATAAGCTCGGGTAATCCTAACTTTTTCCACACCGAGAGTGGCATCAAGTTTATCATAGCACCTAGATCGGCTAGGGCCTTGCACTTGAGCTCACTAAAACCACACGGAATGAGAAATTTCCTAAGGTCTCTGAGTTTTTCGGGTAATGATATGTGCTTAATTACACATATCTTTTACCTCTAAACACGAGCTTAAATGACCAAAAACAGATAAAAACTGCCAAATATATGTTTGTTTTGCATTTGTATTG
>BQNB010001457.1:25821-135821 GCA_026074375.1 Tanacetum coccineum
AACTAATTAAAACTAAGAAAATAGAAAAAGACAAAAAATAAAAGTTATAAAAATTCTGAAAAAATAAAATTAAATAAAGAAAAAGTTAACAATTCTAAAAATATAAAAATGCCCAAATTTTACTGTTTTTATAAAAAGTAATTAAACTTATTAAAATTTAAACCTAATTTAATTTATTAAATTAAATAAACTAACTGTGGTTAACTATAAGGACTAACAGTGAAAAGGACACAAGGACTAACAGGGTAACAGTCTATAACCACAGGGACTAACAATGTTAACTATAAAAGACAAAATTACACAAATGGTCCCTGAAGTGGACCCCGATATGCAAGATAGGTCCAAAGTGCTTATTATCAAAAAGCTATAAAAGAAAACTTGTTAAGGGGCTTGAGGGGAGTAACTTTTGTAAAAGGGGCATAAGCTGAAGTGAACTAAATAAGCTAGATAAGCTATATGATTTTGGGGACTTAAAGAACTAGTGATAAGCTATAAATAAAAGCTAAAAGATCCTAAGGTCTAGGTTAAAATAAGCTAGATAAGCTACAAAACTATGGGGACTTAAAGAACTACTAATAAGCTATAAATAAGAGCTAAAAGATCCTAAGGTCTAGGTTAAAATAAGCTAGATAAAAGGGGCTGAGTTTAGGTGCTCAGCACCAGGGGAAGTAAGGCAGTGGCTAGGGGGCTTTTTGGGCTTATGCAAATAAGCTCTCAAGAGCTTATTAACCAAATCCAAGCACAAACAGATTGAAAGGGGTCTCCAATGAGCTTATTTTCAAATTTTGAGAGTCTAGAAAACAATATAAGCTGCTGATAAGGGGAGGGCAACACAGTGGCTAGGGGGCTTTTTTAGCTTATGCAATAAGCTCTAAAGAGCTTATTAGCCAAGTCCAAGCACAAACAGATTAAAAAGGGTGGCCAATGAGCTTATTTTCAAAATTTGAGAGCTTAGGGCTTAATTAAAGCTGCTGATAATGGGGCTTAAACTTGAGGGATTTCAAAGATCATGACAAAGCTAAACTTGACTTATACTTGGTCAAACCAAAAGGACAGCACAAGGGCTTGGTAAATTGCTAGAAACAACAACACAAGAAATAAGGTGCTTAAGCTGTTTCAACAGCTTAAGCCCTTATGGTCACTTTGGCTCATTTATATTTTGACAGAATACAAAGGGGGACAAAAAACTTATTTTGACACTAAAAGTGGGGATTTAAATGGCTTAATAAAGCCTACACACTCAGCCAAAGTTGGCTGAGTGAGCTTGACCCACAACAAACCCCATATGACCCATATTCAGGTTAAGCCAAACACTCCCTTAATATGTAAAAAAAAGATTTTTAACTGATTTTAATGAAGAAAGAGGTGAGATAATTGATTACAAGTGAGTTTTAATCACTTTAAAACATTCTTACACAAGTTTAAACAGGATTTAAACAACTTAATTTATATTTCAAATTTTGACAAATGCAATATCACAAAAACTCTTAACTTGTATTGCAACTGAAAGTAATACAACAAAAACTTAAAAATAAACTGAATTACACTTAAATGCTTAAAATAAAGACTTGGAATTAATTTTAAACTAAAAAACATAAAAAAAAATGGTGTGTGGTCTTCGGCTTGGTCTTCTCCCTTTTATAGCAGTCTTCAGCCTTCCTTTGGACTTGGGCTGTGTTTGTTGTGAGAGTACAACACTTCCTAAGCAATCCTAGCCCTTGGTTTGCCCTGTACACCATCTCACCATTAAAGGGGACTTCGGGGTTGAGTGAATTCCAAGTGGGAAGGGGTTATAGTGGCAGGGTAAGTGGGGAAAGGTGAGGGGTGAGCTGTAAGGGTACTTGGGAGAGTGGTATTGCAAGAAAACCGTGGGAAAGGGGCGGTTTGATTTTGGCGGGTACGGGGGTGGGTTGCAGGGTTTAAAAGAGAAGATTGGGGAAGAGGCAAGAATGCCCCCCCAACTCTTTCTCTCTTGTCATTTCTTTCTTGGCCCCTTTTTCAGTTATAAAGAAGTTTAGAAAGTGGCACAATTGGCCCCTCTGGTTTTATAACAAAAGAAAACAAAGAAGGTTAGGGGTAATTGCAAAACTGGTCCCTGCGTTTTATAACTAAAAGGATTTTTGGAAAATTGCAATTTCAGCCCTTGTGTTTTATTTTTCTCTTTTTCTTTTATAAAACAACTTTCAAACTTGGCATTTTTGGCCCTTTTTATTATTTTTCATTTTTAATTATAAAACAAAGTTTTTAAAATTTACATTTTTGGTCCTTATGTTTTATAAAAAAGGATTGTGGGTTTTTGTTGGGCTTGGGTTTTGTTGTTGGGCTTTTGGGCTTGTATTGGGCCCAATTGAGTGTGTCTGGGCCCAATAAGGTTTAGGCTTAAGTTATTGGGCTTTTTAAGGCCCAATAAGGTACAGGATAGTATCTCAGTGTCGGTCCGGCTTTGGACACTTTTTGGGACTTTGGCCTTGAATTTTGGCACCGTCTTTTCCCTTTCCATGCTCTGGTGTTGTCATTTTGGGCTTGGTTTTCTGTCTTTTTGATGATATCCACTTCCTGCACAATACAAATGCAAAACAAACATATATTTGGCAGTTTTTGTCTGTTTTTGGTCATTTAAGCTCGTTTTTGGAGGTAAAAGATATGTGTAATTAAGCACTTATCAAATCCCCCAAACTAAGGTATTGTGTGTCCTCACGCAATGTTATGAAGTAAACACGTAAGCCCCGTTTTCACCATTTTCTGGAATTTACACTAAACTACAAATAATATTTTTGGATTTTTCTCATTTTCTTTAAAAGTTTGACTTTCCTTTATTTATTAACACTGGATCATAGAATGAAGAAGCGTCCGTTAGTGTGATCTACGGATGTCCTGACGGATAAATTAACGTCCTCGATTTTTCTCAAGATCCAAGCTAAGCTAATTAAAAACAAAAGATTCTTGTGATATTGTTATATGTTAAGCATTATACTTATGACCTTGTGGAAACTTTCAAACTCCCAACATGGAATATACGATTGAATGGGGGTGTACTCTTTTTAATTTATCCATAGACCAACTTATTTTATAGTCATATTCAGATGATTCAATGGGACTCAAAGGAAACAAAATTCTTAAGACTCGTAACTTGATTTCGAGATTTAAATTTTTAGAACTTTTGGCAAACTTTTTCAACATCTTAATCATAAGTTCTTAAAAGTAGGAAGCGTGCTTAGTTTGAACCCCTACCTCGTGTTAACGAAGTTAAGGATATCACGACCAACGACCGGTGTTCTTTGTTTTGAAAACCCCCCCCGTTGCTAGCGTAGTGGGAATTCACATCGAACCTTATTCCTATATGGTCTAAGGATTGGTGTCTTAGTTTGAACCCTCACCTAGACCCTTTCTTTAAGTGAGAATATACGACACCACCAATAATCCCTAGAAAGTAAAGACGTCTTCGTTTGAACCCCCACTCGCCTCCTTTGCTCTAGCGGGAGTGGGATATCACGACACATCTTTACTTGCTCATAATATCAATGCATGCTTCCATTGGCAAAATTTCAATATTCATGCAATTTTTTGCATTCACATTTCCATTCATGCTTTCTTTTGGCATTTATCTTTAAGGCACTATAAAATCTCGCTTTGAAAACTCAAGTTACAAATTTGAAGCTTTTTCTGAAAACATCGATTGACTTAGTTGAATTAAATTGAGTACGTATGATTAGGTGGATTAGAAATTTACGGGAGAGAAAACCACAAGTTACTCGTATAAGTTTTTAGAAGAATCTTGCTTAGCACATTAACTTATATTTAACTCTATCATTTTCTCGTTTCTTCACCATTTTTAAATTCAAAAGCTATAGGAATTCGTGAAAGGCTTGGCCTAATGGAACTAGCTAGGCCTCAACACGCCCGGATCAAGTCAAAAATTATGCTTAATACTTACCCAATAGAAAGCAAAAACTGTGGGACAAATAACACTTATTTATTTTTGAAAATTTTTCAATTTTTTTCATTTTTTTGGTATTTTGGGTGGTAAAAAACGGGTTTACGTGGTAATAATGCTGCAGGAATAACAATCAATCGAAGGATTACCCCCCCACAACTAGAACTAAACATCGTCCTCCGATGTTTTGAAGGGTTACTACATTTAATCCTAAGGCCATTATGAGGTATGCCAAAGATAAAACGTTAGTCGATAAGTTAGGATATGGATTCCAAATGAAGCTGAGGATGTGAAACTTTGATGAATGACAAAAACTGAGAGTCTTCACAAATTCGGGGCATCCTGACAATAGACAATAACAAACAACATGGAAAAACACGGGTAATGAAAAGACAAGCTATCCCTTACACAACTACAAACACTTTTTTATATTGACACTACGGGATAAGCATGGGGTGCCTCCCACGAAGCGCTTGGTTAGGGTCACGATGCTTGACCCATATTTCACAAGGATTTATTGATCTTGGGAAAGTTTGGAGAATCTGGAACTACCAAGTATGGTTCGTTCCCTCCAAAGTAGTGCTTGACGCGCATGGGACCATTCACTTTGATAATTTGGCCCGTTGGCTTGAGGAAAGCTCAACAGATGCCGTACGGGACATACGTTAGTGATGGTGGAAAGGGGGCCATTTCCAACGGGATTTTAGTTTGCCCCGAAAAATCTTTAATCTGGAATTAAAGAGGAGGGACTCGATCACCGATGTTGAAAACACGTTTTTGATATTGAGAGTCATGGAGCTCTTTGTTTTGGGCCTTATAGATCAAAAAGAGTTCTATTAGGCATGATCACGAAGTTCATTAGTCATTGAGTTGAACTTTCGGTGATTCACCCGTATTACAGGATCGAAGTATGCTTGCTTTAATCCCCAGTAGGCTTGTGCTCAAGCTCGAGCGGAATATGGCATGACCTTTTCCATACACAAAAAAGTTGTTAAGGAGTAACACCCGATGGGTGTTTTGTAAAGCTGTGCGGAAGGGCCATTAATGGCATCATTAGTTGTCCACCAGGAGGGGCACGGTTTTTCACCTATGGTCTTTCATGGATTCTTTTCAAGCCACGATTTTTGATACTTCACTTGCCCACTGTTTGTGGGGTGGTAATCGGTGGAGAGACGGTGAGGTAAAATCATATTTCTGCATGACTTTGCAAACTGGTCATTACAAAAATGGGGTTCCGCGATCACTTATGATTGACGGGAAGCCACCAAATCTGGCGACAGAGAGATTTCAGAAATTTGCAAATACTCGGGCATCATTTGGTGGGGAGTTGCTTTTGCTTCAACACTTTTTGGACCAATAGTCGACTGCCAGAGGATTAACTTTGTTCCCTCGTGAAGACGGGAACGGGCCATAAGTCGATGCCCCAATGTCAAAGATTTCCAAACTTGGATGGAGTTTGAGGCATTCTCATCAGTTGTGAGTTTTGCTTGACGTTGGCACGAGTCATCAGTTTTGACAAACTCGTGGGCAATCTTTATAGATGGTGGGCCAGGAAGAAAAACAGGAGTTCAAAATTATCTTTTTGGCGGTGAGGTTTGCACCATGATGTCCCCCGGTGGGGTCCGTTGTGGAAAGCTGAGAGATATCTCAAGAGCTTCATTGCCGTGCACAATCGCCTGATCACTTGATCCGCATCAAATTTTATACAAAAAGGGGTTCATCCCAGAAATAGTGTTTAACATCTTGAAAATACTTGTTTTTCTGCTGGTCGACATGCCCTTCACAATGAATCCACCCGGCGTGGTAATTTGCAAAGTCGGGCAAACCCGGGGTTCTTAGAGTCTCCATCGAAAGGTCACCAATATTTTACGTTTTCAAGAGGAAAACTTTCATTTTTCTCTTTAGGATCACTGGGACGTGTTCATACGGGTTTCCATTCTGGACAGATGATCGGCTGCGAGGTTCTGGCTCCTTAGTATCAATAACTTTGAAGTCAATTCTTGGAGGAGGAGATCCCATCGGAGCAATCTCGCCTTGGCCATCTTTTTTGCAAAGAGATACTTAAGGGCGGAAAGGTCGTATGGCACTAATGCTTTGTTCATGATGAGGTAAGACCGAATTTCTTCAGAAAGCATTACACTATGGCAAGTAAATTCTTTTGCAGTCGTATGTGTAGTTCGTTTGTGCTTCAATCAAAGGTCTTACTAGCATAGGTGGGGATAGGACGAAAATGTTTCTCATGACGTTGCCTCCAAAAACTGACCTCTGGCGGAAATCGCTTGCATCGCACAATAGCTCAAATGGAAGGTTCCCCAAGTTTGGAGCAATCAAGATTGGAGCTTTTCGTAAGTCTATCTTTCAATGTTTGGAAAGCTCGAAATGCAGTCATCCGGAAAAGATGAGTGGAGTATTCTTCCTCAAGGAGATGGGTCATTGTCGGGATAATCTTTGAGAATTTCCTGAATGAACCGCCGGTAAAAACTCGGCATGGACCGAGAAAACTCCTAGTTTCTTTTGGACTGTGGTGGGATGAGGTAATTTTGCAATGAACATTCAATTTTGGGCTTTGTCAAACCGCAATCCCTTTCTTAGAAAATCTTATGGCCGAGGACAATGCCCTCTTTGACCATAAAATGGCTCTTCTCCCAGATAAGGATTAAGTTGTGTCTTCACATCTTTGACAGCATGTGGTCTAAACGGAGAGGCAGTTTTGGAAAGAATTCCCAAAGCCGAGAAGTCGTCCATAAGACTTCCATCGTCTTCTCACCATGTCATGAAAGATTGCTTAAACCATACATCGTTGAAAAAGGTGCTGGAGGGCATTGCATAAGCCGAAAGGCATGCGACGGTAGGCAAACGTTCCGTATGGGCCAAGTAAAAGTAGTCTTTTCTTGATCCACGGGGGGTCAATGGGGATTTGGAAATAACCGGAGAAAAACCATCGAGGAAAACAAGTAGTATTCATTCCCGCTAATCTCTCAAGCATTTGGTCCCCTGACCGGTAGAGGGAAGTGAGGTCTTGGGGAGGCTTCAATTTAACTTCGATAGTCAATGCATACCCGCCATCCGGTAAACCAAACGAGTTGGAATACTCATTTTCCTCGTTCACTACCAACAGGTCATTTCTCCCTTCTTTGGTACACAATGTATGAGGCTAACCAGGGACTGATCGGAGATAGGGTAAATCAATCCAGCTTCGAGAAGTTTTTCTAACCTCCTTTTTTATAACATCGTGGATTTTGGATTTACTCTTCTTTGATGTTGGACCGCTGGTGCATGTCTCTTCCATAAAGATCCCTTGTGGGTACAAAATTCGGGTTTTGTACACTGAATTGTCAGAAAGTTCCAAGCGAGAGGCTCGGCTTGTGGGGGACTTTGCACTTTTACGAGAGCGGATTTTTCCTCAACCATCCACTCTTTAGCAATAATGCGGGCAAACTTGTGTCACCCTCCAAAATGCAATACTCGAGATGGGGAGGCAGTTCCTGAGTTCAACTCAGTAGGTTTATCAACGGAAAGAATTGGCTGTATTAGGTTTACAGGGACCTTAAGCTCAGTTCGGGGACTTCTGGGAGATAAAGTTCCTTGACTTGGGAGGGTGGAAGTGGTGGTTCACTATTCAAGATGGCTTCTAGAATAAGATTTCCCCTCTCAGGATCATAAGTTGAATGGATTATTCTGCTGGACAATCCGGCATCATCTGCTAGGGGACCTAGGAAAAGAGGGTTCGGCTTCTTCGAGAGCAAGAAATACTATCTCCAAATGGAGTTAGGGTAGGAGAAGAAGTAGGCAAACAATTGGTATAATACGGAGTGGATTTTCCACTCGCGATTATTTCAGTAAAACCAAAGAACTTATTGAGAGTTTACTCACAAGCCCATATCAATGACGTCCAAATCTTGTTTGCCGGTCCTTGTGAGTTGTAATTGGCCGTAGTATCTCAGAAGTCTGATCCA
Source organism: Tanacetum coccineum (assembly GCA_026074375.1). Taxonomy (NCBI): domain Eukaryota; kingdom Viridiplantae; phylum Streptophyta; class Magnoliopsida; order Asterales; family Asteraceae; genus Tanacetum; species Tanacetum coccineum. Next base: position 33,712 of record BQNB010001457.1, read on the forward strand.
AATTGTATGTGGATGGCTTCACTTCCTATTCTAAAGAGGTTCAATTCAACCCTTGTCCACATCAATCAAAGCACGGGAGGGTTTTAAGGAAGATCTCCGAGAATTAAAGGGACTCTGGGGTCTGGCTCAAAATCTAACAACACAAAGTCGGCTGGAAAGTGGAAATACCACCAACTTTAACGGAGATCTTCTTTTTGCATTTCCATTGGTTTTGGTAAAATTGAGATGATCGCAAGTTCGAGGTGTCATGCAAGTTGGAGTAAGATCAGGAAGTGAAAGCTTTTCCCAGACTGAAAAATGGCCATTAGATTATTGCTTTAGCACGAGATCGCTAATGGCTAAAGGCATTCATCCCATCCCTGAAAATTCACAAGGTTCAGGAACTTGCCGGGGCTCCAAGTTTTTCTGGGTAACTTGTTCAAGGATGACGGAACAATGTTCATTCATCGAGTTCGGAGCTAGACAGGGTTCATTGGGAAGTTCGAGCACTTCAGTGAGTTTCTCTTTGATTCCCAAGTAGGGTTTTAGATGTCGAGGCGACTTTGGGCTTCAAAACAAGAAGCATCCAGTAAAAGCTAAATCTCGGAAAGCTCATCTCTTGAAGATTTCTTAGAATTTGTCGTTTTGTTCATTAGCTGATTACGGCTCTTTTCATTATCACGCCGCGAGGATATGGGAGGAAGAAACTGAAGTTTAGTGTTTGGGCACGGAGCCAACAAAACAGGAGGCAAACAATGGGCTCAAAGAATGGAGTTGTGATTGGTTCAGTCCTACCGGAGGTTGGACGGGTGCCGTACTTTGCAAACAAGAAGGGTGCACTTGGTCCTTTGTCACTGAGGTATCGGTTTCCACTACTGAAGAAGTAGGATTGGAGGTTCCTTGATATGCAAACCACCGCTTCGGGTAGTGATTACCCTTAAGTTTCTCTAGGGTTAGAACTGTGTTACCCGGAGTGTCCCCTGACCCTAAAGTAGAGCGGGTATTTGAGTTACAAAACTTAGCCCAACATTATCAGTCAGATTTGCCATTTGATTGTTCAATTTGTTTGTTACGATTTGCATGATTGTTTTACCTGGTTTTGAAGGTTATTTTGCATGTTTCTCATGATAGCATCATTACCTTGACGTAGTGTCAAAATCGTTCTTGGTGGACCACTGTGTGGTCTGTGGAAGGGGGCTTGATAAAAGCTGGAGACTGATTAACCTAGGGTCTATGAAAGTTGATTTGACTTGAAATTGGACTGTGTTTAAATTTCCACCTCTGTTTTGTTGAAATTGCTCTCCGGTTTTGGTTAAAGTTATTCCCCCGATTTGACAATTGTTAGCATTATTAGCTTGAGAGTTTTCTGAACGGGTGGAGAAAAACCTGGAGGTCTAATATGATTTGCACCATTTGAGGTCGGGAAATTTGGAGCTTACTGTTGTAATTAGCTGCAGCGGCTTGTGACACATACTCAGAAAATGTTTGTCCGATAAACGTTGCCATGAGTGGATGGGACAGTTCTGATGGTGAATGGGGCACACACAAGTAACACATCTTAGCTCAACACTGCTTTAGCAGGTGCAGGAGCTGGGAGCTGGAGCAGAGCTTGTGTTCTTCTTGTCTAAGAGCAATGCTGGGACAATATCCTTAAGTTCAGCAACATCAGGTGAAACAGCTTGGGTGAAGAGTTCGGTACTTACCTTGGCAATAATGCCTCTAGCTCGTGTTTGACGACTTTGGGACTTGCTTTCGATGATTTTTAAAACATTCGCGAGCATTTTGTCCAAAAAGATTCCACCTGCTGCGGAGTTTCAATGGGAATCTTGATTCATTAATGTTCAAAGCATTTATAGAATCGTCTATCAAGTTGATGCCAATTCTGAGAATCCATGGGTGTGGAATGCCTAAGTAGATCATTGGAAACGATCTCCAAGCCTCAATAAAACGATTCCATCGAACCTCTGCTGAAACCTGTGATCTCATTGCGAAGATTTCGTCGTCTTAGAAGGGAGGGAATAACTGATTGATGGATATTTGGATACAAGATGTTCCAAAGTTTGATGGATCAGAGGGGTTCTTTTTTTCTAGCCAATATTCGCTGCTCCCTTGATAGAGAATGGAAAATGATAAGCGTAAATCGTAGCCAAATTGGAACAATTTGCGGGACCCTCATTGTGGAAGGTGATCTTGTTTGAAGTACGATATGAGCATGGCGGGTCTTCTTTGTCATGAGAAGAACTGTTGTTCTGGACTAAGACTTGATTAACCCATGCTTCAGCTCGACATTGTTTGCACATTTCAGGAATAAGGATTGCGTCTCGTTTCCCCTCGGTGGCGTGACTTGGAGCAATTGAGCCATAGTTCGAGGTCTGCCAATTGGCTCTTACGGTAGGGAATCTTCCTGAAATGGTAATTCTATACGAAGAGGTTCGATAAACAACTGTCGTTTCTTCTGGTGGAGGAGGTCGCTGCCGGCATCCCCCCAACGAGGGACTTGAGATCGAGTGCGCATGCACAAATAAATGTGAATAAATAAATAAAAAGAAGGTTACACTAATTTTTGGATTTTTGATTTAAAAAAATATATTTCCACAATCTATTTTTAAACGGTCAGAGATAGACAAACTTAAGCCAAATAATCAATCGTACTTCACGGTAGCTCTCAGAATGGGGGAAAAAAGCACAGTGTGGAAGCGGGAGGAGTAGGAATAGCGCGAAGCCTTATTTCTCCTTTCGGGTCTTAGTTGCCAGGAACACCCTCCTTATACCCACTTTATATTTGTTAATCAGAATGAGGTGAGCAGTATCTCGTAGTGACACAGAAGGCAAGTTTTAAAATCTTTAGTTCGATTGGGAACTCAGTAGTTCACCGGAACTTATTATGATAATACCTCAGTGGAGAATATTATATTTTGGTATTTTACCAATTAGTGAATTTTAATTTTTTATGGACAATTTTTTATATTTTTGATTTTTTTGGTTTTTTAATTTTTTTTATATGATATGTACTAATAAAAAGAAAAGAAAAATATTTTTGTGTTTTTTAATATTTTAATATGATATATTAACAATAAGACAAGTTCAGATCAAAGTCGGATAAAAATCGTAGCAAATGCCTCCCCGGCAACGGCGCCAAAAATTGATTCGTTGACGGTATACACTTAAATAACTCAAATGCAAATCTCAACCAAATGCCCTTGACCAAGGCAAAAGGTCAAAATCTACACAAAGAGATTAAATATATAAGAAAGAATCAATGATAAAAAGATTCCGGAAGAGATATTCCCGGGTCGTATGTCCCAACGAGGCTGCAATTGAAAGTTATCCTGGTTTGATGAGAAATTGAATGATGGAGAATATATGATGGAAACACTGATATAATTACAACTAAAATTAATTAAATAAAACTAGAATGTAATCTACGGAAAACAGCAAGGAAATGGGGATCTTAAAACTTACGGGAACAAGAATTAATTATTGGGAAATCCTTAAAATTAATCTAAATTAAAGACGGGGAACAAAATTTAGTGTTATCGGGAAACCTAAATACTAAAAAATTAAGAAAATAAATGGCTAAATTAATTAAAACATCAAACATTAAATTCTAATTAAATTAATTGAAAAATAAGAAGACTAGAACTAAAACGCGAGGGTCGTTTGAATGTAAAACGAAAAGAAAACGGTAAAAACGTACCGGTGAAAACGGGTCTAAAACTTGAAAATTTAGAAAAAAATTAAAGCCTATACTTATAATTTTTATATTTTTCCTAGACACTAATGACAATAGAAAATTTTACAAAAGAAAAAAATATGTTTTTATTAATTTTCTGATTTTTTATGGAATTTATAAAGATTAAATACTAATTAAACTAAGTAAATAGAAAGACAAAAAAATAAAAGTTATAAAAATTCTGAAAAAAATAAAATTAAATAAAGAAAAAATTTACAATTTCTAAATAAAAATAAAAAATGCCCAACTTTTTTATGTTTATAATAAAGTAAATAATACTATTAAATTTTAACCTAATTTATATTAATTAAAATTAAATAAAACTAACTTAAGCTAACTGTAGGGGGACTAAACAGTTGAAAAGGGGACAAGGACAAACGGGGTAACAGGCTAACTAACCACAGGGACTAACAATGTTAACTAGAAAAGACAAAATTACACAAATGATCCCTGAGGTGGACCCCGATTACAAGAAGGGTCCAAAGTGCTTATTATCAAAAAGCTATAAAAGAAAAAACTTGTATAAGGGCTTGAGGGGGGTTAAATTATGTAAAAAGGGGCATAAGCTGAAGTGAACTAAATAAGCTAGAAATGTGAGCTTATGGGGCTGACAGAAACTTATTAAGCTTATGAGCTTATTTGCTTTTTCTTTGAGGTTTAAGCTAACAAAATAAGCTAAAATCTATGGGATAAGCTACTAGACCTAAGGGTACCCTAAATATAAGCTAGGTCACTTAATAAGCCCTAAAATAAGCTAATATGCAAATAAGGCTATTATTGGGACAGTTTTAAAGAAAGAGAAAAATGGTGATTTAAGCCTAATTTAAGCTAAACTAAATAAGCTAGATAAGCTATAAGCTTTTGGGGACTCTAAATAGAACAACCTAATAAAGCTATAATAAAACTAAAAATACTCAGGGCTTAATACAAATTAAGTAGATAAAGGGGCTGATTTTGGAGTCTAGCACCAGGGGGGGGCAACACAGTGGCTAGGGGGCTTTTTTAGCTTATGCAATAAGCTCTAAAGAGGCATATTAAGGCCAGTCCAAAGCACAAAAAGATTAAAAAGGGTGGGCCAATGAGGTTATTTTCAAAATTTGAGAGCTTAGGGGCTTAATTAAAAGCTGTGATAAAGAGGGCTTAAACTTGAGGGATTTCAAAAAGATCATGTCTAAGCATAAACTTGACTTTATAATTGGTCAAACCAAAGGGACAGAACAAGGGCTTGGTAAATTGCTAGAAACAACAACAACAAGTACACAAATAGTGTGCTTAAGCTGCATAAAGCAGCTTGAGCCTTTAAGCGCATATACGATTATTCAAATTTTGACAGAAACAAAAAGGCACTTAAAAATTTATTTCCAAACTAAAAGTGGTGATTTAAGTTGCCTAATAAAGCCTACACACTCAGCCAAAGTTGGCTGAGTGAGCTTGACCCATGATAAACCCATATTGACCCATTTTGGGGTTAAACCAAACACCCCCTTATTTTATAAAAATCGATTTTTAACTGATTTTAGTGAAGAAAGGGTGAGTTAATTGATTATAAGTTAGTTTTTTCTCACTTTAAAAAACATTCTTACACAAGTTTAAACAGGATTTAAAAACTTAATTTCATATTTCTAATTTTGACCAAATGCAATATCACAAAAAACTCTTATACTTTGTATTGTGGCAACTGAAAGTAATACAACAAAAAACTTAAAAATAAACTGAATTACACTTTAAATGCTTATATAATAAAAGACCTTGGAATTAATTTTAACTAAAAAAACATAAAAAAATTGTGTCTTTAATTCGGCTTGGTTTCTCCCTCTTGTATAGGCAGTCTTAGCCTTTCCTTTGTGACTTGGGGCTGTGTTTGTTGTGAGATTACATCACTTCTAAGCATCCTATGCCCTTGGTTTGCCCTGTAACACCATCTCACATTAAAGGGGACCTTCGGGGTTTGAGTGAATTCCAAGTGGAAGGGGTTATAGGTGGCAGGGTAAGGTGGGGGGGAAAGGTGAGGGGTGAGCTGTAGGGTACATTGGGGAGTGGTTATTGCAAAGGAAAAACCGTGGGAAAAGGGCGGTTTCGATTTTGGCGGGGTACGGGGGTGGGTGCAGGGTTTAAAGAGGAAGAATTGGGAAGAGGCAAGAATGCCCCCCCAACTCTTTTCTCTCTTGTCACTTTCTTATCTTGGCCCTTTGTCAGTTGATAAAGGTAGTTTAGGGAAAGTGGCCACCAATTGGCCCCTCTGGTTTTATAACAAAAGAAAACAAAGAAGGTTAGGGGTAATTGCAAAACTGGTCCCTGCGTTTTATAACTAAAAGGATTTTTGGAAAATTGCAATTTCAGCCCTTGTGTTTTATTTTTCTCTTTTTCTTTTATAAAACAACTTTCAAACTTGGCATTTTTGGCCCTTTTTATTATTTTTCATTTTTAATTATAAAACAAAGGTTTTAAAATTTACATTTTTGGTCCTTATGTTTTATAAAAAAGGATTGTGGGTTTTTGTTGGGCTTGGGTTTTGTTGTTGGGCTTTTGGGCTGTTGGGGGTGATGGGGGGGGTTGTGTCGTGGTTGTGTTGGTTTTGTGTATGTTTGTGGGTGCGGGTTTGTGGCGTGAGTGGAGGGTGGGTGGGGGGGTTGGCGGGTGAGGTGGTGGTTGGGGGGTTTTTGGTGTGTGTTGTGAGGTTGTCTTGGGGGTTTGTGGTGGGGGGTGGTTGTGGGTGGTTGGTTAGTATGGTGTGTGGGGGGTGGGTGGGGTGCGTTGGGGTGGTGATTTTCTGAGGGCTTGGGGGCGAGGGGTGTGTGTTGGTGTGGGGTGATTGAGGGTTGGGTTGGTTGTTGTTTTGTGGGTGGGGGGTTGGTTGGTGTGATGTAGGCGGGGGTGGGGGGGGTGGGGGGTGGTGTGGTGGGGGTGGATGTTTGTTGGTGGGTTGGGTCTGGTGAGGGTGGTGATGGTTGGGGGCGTGTGTTGTTGGGGAGCGAGTGTATGTGCTGATGGGGGGTTTTTGGGGGTGGGTTGGTATTGGGTTTGTTTGGTTGTTTCGTATGATTTGTTGGTGGTGTATGGTCAAGTAGTTCTATGCATCATGTACAAGATTTTGCCCGTAATAATTATAGGCGACAGGGGGTGCTACATTTAGTTTAAATTATTTAAATTAATAATTGGATAAATATTAATTAAATATTTAATTAATAATTTTAATAATTATTATATATATTTTATAATATAAATTGCCCAAAAAATGTGCGTTCCCTGCTTTTATAACTAAAAGGGATTTTTTGGAAAAAAGGAGAAAAGACAAAAATTGCAATTTCAGAGCCCTTGTGTTTTATATTTTTCTCTTTTTCTTTTATAAAACAACTTTCAAACTTGGCATTTTTGGCCCTTTTTATTATTTTTCATTTTTTATTATAAAACAAAGTTTTAGTTTTTTTAAAATTTACATTTTTGGTCCTTATGTTTTATAAAAAAGGATTGTGGGTTTTTTGTTGGGCTTGGGTTTGTTTGTTGGGCTTCTTTTGGGGCTTGTATTGTGGCTCCAAATTGAGTTAGTGTCTGGGCCCAACCCCAATAAGGTTTTAGGCTTAAGTTATTGGGCTTTTTAGTGGCCCATAAGGTACGTTAGGCTGGTTTATTGGGGTGTTCAAGCCAATTACGGTCCCCCCCCCTGTCCAATTTTTATTTTTCATTGCATATTTGTTATGTTTTTATTTTTTGTATGAGTTAATTTATTAATTGTATGAAGTGGGTTTTGTGTGTACAATGGCTGTGAGATTGGATTGGCTTTGTAATGGGCTCTACGGATTGGTGTCTGCAATGTCTGCACCTGAACCCCCTGCTTCCCCCGGTCAATCCCCCTCTTTTTTGTCAATTGCACCCAAATGGGCGGCGTGTTGAAAATTGATATTGTGGGCCCATTCATTCCCATCCCACCCCCTTTTGGTGTCTTCACAGTAGTCTTTATAATATACTAGTTGGCTTTCCTTTGGCTTTCATGTGGTTCCAATCAGAATAGATGGGTTACCGGTTAAGATTGCATTCAATAGTATTCTAAGTTCCGCCCCCCCCCCCCCCCCCCCCCCCCCCCCGGGCGGCTCCGGGTCGTGCGGGTTAGGGGGGGGGGGGGGGTGAAGGGCTGGCAGGGGGGTGGACGGGCGGTGTCGGAGGGGTTGACCGGGTCGTGGACTGGGGGACTAGGGTGGTCGGGTGGCGGGGGCACGGGCAGGGCGGGGCCAGGGGCCGGGGTGGGTGCACTGGGCGGGGCACAGGGGACATACCGGCAAGCGCTGGTGTAGTTTGGCAGTTGGTGGGCACAGGAGGGCGGGGGTCGGGGGGGGGTGTGCGGCCGGCGTCTCTGCCGTGTTGTTGAATTTTCCACGGCCTGCACAATACAAAGGCCACAATACAAACATAGATTTGGCAGTTTATGTAGTAGTTGGTGTTTTTGTCTCCTGTCTGTTGGTCATTCATAGCGCGTTTTTAGAGGATAAAAGACTAAAAGATTTGTTTGTAAATTAAGTCACTTATTTATCAAACAATAATTAAGACACTTGGATAACTAAAGAGCTCGTGTTTTGTTTGTTGTCTATTGCTACCAAATGACCCAATTTTTTTTTTTGTTGGTCGATGGAATTGTCCTAAATTCTAATCAAACTCATAGCAAACTTACATTGTTAAGGAGATTGCACTTCTTATTCTTTTAAGTAGGCTTCAATACCCTTATTCGGTTTTGAAATTTTTTGAATAATAATAAGACACTTGGATAACTAAAGAGCTTGTGTCTATAGCTACCAAATGACAATTTTTTTTGTTGTAATCAAGACATATTTATGAGGTTTGATTAGAAGACGGAAATATCATCGCAAAAGTGGTAAAAGCAATAACTAGTATTCTTTATCTAGTTGTTTGTTTTAATCCAATAAAGGCGCTATGCACCTTGTGGAAAAGTAGAGGAGAAATTGCATGCCAATTTTTCAAGTTAATGAATAGCATAAATGACTAGTGCATCATCTATAGAACTTGAACACACTCCCTTGGATATCTAAGCACTTGGTTACTAGTCCATGTGACTCACATTAACAATAATGTGTAGACATTCAGTAAATGTAAAGATAAATAAATTGCTACTTGGTTTGCACTAGTAAAGGAACACTCATAATGTTATCTGATCTAGTGGGAGTGATGCATTTTATGAACATGACATACTTGCAATGTTTTCAAATTTAGTGGGAGCTATGAGCTTGTTCCTTATAGGCAACTCACATTATTTCTGGCTTGCCTTGAAATAATAAATTACTTTCTAAATGTGAAACATCTTCTTTTAATATGAATCACCACATATTATTTTATGTGATAACTTGTTGCCTTAGAGATGTCACTTCCTGTTATGTTATCTTATCAGATAGTTATGCATGATTTAATATAAACTGAAAGAGTTATATATACACTAGCTATGCAAATATGATTTAAGCTTGACTTAATTCATATTCTATATATGATACAACTATATTATCGATACAAATAAACTAACTAGCGTAGTGTTGTTTTATGTGTGAGGTTGTGCCTTGCACAAGTTGGAGAAATCTTGGTTGTGTGCAAGAAATAACTCAGAACAATATGACTAATAGTTTTTCTTGACTGTAAAGTAAGAAAACCAACAATCTCCTAGGACTTCTTGATGTGTCACGAGATGTGAAAGTTTTAAAATTTATAAACAAGGATTACTGAACTTCTTAGCAACACATACGAGCAAGTGTACTCGTCCGTTAGTACCATGATGTAACATGGTAAGCCGAGATCGTTTACATGGATTTATGTGTATCCAGGAATGTTTTTGAAATCTATAGTATTAGTCCTAATAGTTGTACTTAGAAATTAAAAACAGACGAAAGAAAATATGATGATGATAATTCAAATGATTAAAACTACACTTGATTGGACTAGTTTGGGCACTTTGATTCGTATGATTGTGATAAACACTATAATAATTTGATGGTGATCTAATATATTGTTCTTAAAACTTATGATCTTCCTCAAGTTCATAGATTGATAAAAACAAGCCTTATGTTCAATCAATTAATTCAAGACTATCTCAATTTCAACAAGTTTGATTTGCGGTTCGTTTCACAAATGTTAACAATCATAAAAGTGTTTCTTGTTTAATCAAACTACTTAAGAAATGGTCAATATAAAAGGTACCCAATCATAGACAAAAAATCTATAATCGATTGATAACAATTACCCTTTCGACCTATGAAATTATTAGCAACCGATCTAGTTTGATAAGCAATGTTACTATGAAACACAAGTATGGTTGGAACTTATATTTAGCTTAAAACTGAATTAAAACATGTTATCACAATCATAAACAAATCATTGCACCGCAAATATCATCCAAGCAAGTGCGCAAAGGCACTAGCCACTCATATCAAACAAAGAAACAAACTTAGAAACTTTAGAAATAGAAAACACAATTCAAGAGTTTTACAACAGTGTAATAAGATTACAAATGATAAGAATCTGATTCCTCAAAGGTTGATGATGATTTCTTGATGATTTGACCTCCAAATTATGATTTTCTTGCTTCTTCAAGGCTTTTGTGTTTTTTGGGGGTTTTAGGGTAAGGAAATGACTTTAAGAGAGAGTGGAATAAGTTATAAATAGTTGGTGTAAGGTATGACAGGGGTGATGAAGAATAGTATGCTCAAAACACTAGCCAAATAGGTCTATTTCTACTACTCCCAAGGCCTTGGGGTATTAGTGTTGTGATCGAGGGCTAAGGGTTATAAAATGCCAGGGAAGTAAGTTCTAGAAGGGTCTTGATCAGACCTTGCAAGTTGGCAACTTTTATGAAAACTTGGAGAGGATGATTTCCATCCAGCCTATCGGTATAAGGGAATGATCGGTCGGTTTCGTGCATCTGGCATAGACTGGGCAAAACTGCTACGGGACCTCATCGATCGATTTTGGCAATATGCAAAATGGAAATCGGCTGGATGGTAGTGCAAAATGGTTAGATGGATTTTCTTGCATGACTTTTTTCGTTTCTTCGTTTTAACTTCCCATTTGCACATTTCTCGATCATGGGTTGTTATTCTTAAACAAAAATTGACTTTATCTTTGTCTTGAGACTTGGAAGCTTTGATTTGTTGTCTCTTTTGTTCTTGAAAGGCTTCCCAAAGTTGGTCTCGATGCGGGATTCTTCGTACTTGCACAAAACTTCATTTATTCGTCATTTCTTCTTCTCTTTCCTTCTTTTCCTGTACTCGGCTACATATGAACTTACATACAAACTTTGACATGATTAAGTTACAAAAGCTCATGATATTAACAAAATAACATGCATAAAAGTATAGATAACGTGACTAAAAACATGTACAATTTAAGCGTTATCAAATCCCACACACTTACACTTTGCTTGCCCTCAAGAAAATCTGGAATTAAAGAAAAATAAATCCACATGGTGCACAAAAATGATTAGAAAAATATGATGCAAGTCTTCCAAGTACAAGTACGAGATAAGACTCGTCATTTCCGCTTAAAGGTGAAAAACCGAGATGTTTGACAATACCTAAAGATTTCCTTGCTTGATTAACGTTTCTAATCACCTCACGAAAAAGAAATGAAGTATAATTCACTCTGTTAGCCTTATTTTTATATAAGTGAGACAAGAATGTTATCGTTCATCTTTGTCGTCATTAGTCTTGTTAAGTAATAGGCTAGTCGGGATTAACGGGCTTGGACTTGAAGCTAATATTGTCTGTGTTTCGGGCTCAAAGCCCAAGACAAGCCAAGCCCGGTCCAAGATAGAAATATGCCTAGATGAAGGCATAGGATATAAATAGGACCCTCTCCACACATGGAGAGGGTGTTGGTTACATTTGCTTCATTGTATGTGTGTGTAACTCACCAAGCTCTCTCCTTCCTAATATAATATTCTTCACTTTCCTTTCTACTTTTCTTCTACCTTATTTCGTGCTTATTATGGGTATTGGTTAGCTTATTGTTGTGTTTGGATCTAATTTATATTGGTATAAAAGGTGGTATCAATCACCAAGGGGTTTTAGTGTTTGTGGTTTTCTGTTTTGTGCTTAAACCGTAGCTTATCACAAGCTTTTTTTACTCGGCTTGTTTTAAAATAAGCTTAATTTCTCAACTCAAAACAGTTTTTAAATGGATTAAACGCAAGGTTTTTGTTTCATTTTCAAACCGTGAGTTTTAAGTTTTTTCGAATCATTTAGAGCTTAGTTATTGTTGTTTATGATCATCAAGTTGTACTTATGTCTTATTCGCACTTATTAGAAGCTTATTCAAGCATCAAACATCATTTTTAAACATCAAAATTCTGGGTTTGATTTGAGTGTTAGCGGTTTATGTTTTTGTGTTCTTGATCGCGGTTTATGCACATAAGAGAATTACGGTTTGTGTTTAAATCTTGATCGCGATTTATGTAATATTCATAGTCACGGTTTATGTAAGTCACAGGTACAAAACATTCGCGGTTTATGTCATTTTTAGGAAACGAACTTCTGCCCAAGTGTCTGTTGAGGTTGCGGTTTATGACACTTTGCTTGGTCGTGGTTTATGCAAAAAAAATTCCATAGCGGATTGTGTTACTTGGGTCACGGTTTGTGTACTTCTTTTGGTCGCGGTTTAAGTCAATCCAAATTAGGTCGCAGTTTAGGTCAATCTTTGGTTGCGGTTTGTGACACTGAAACAGAAAAACAACCTAATTCGGTCCAGCCATTTTCATTTATCCAATTTCGGTTAACACCATTTTCGGTAAAAGGCAATTTTGATAATAAACCAATTTCGCTGAAATACAAGTTTGGACAACTATTGATTAAGGAATTCTAATTTCGCGTGGAGACAATTAATTATTAAACAAGAATTTAAAACACAACAACTCACATTTCACAGTTTCTTCTTGATTTTGTAAAATCTCGCGAAGGCTTCTTATTTTCTCGGTTTAAATCATAGACTTGTAAAATCCCGTGAAATAGAATTATTTCTCATAACCACAATCTTAATCACTTCATAAAACTTGAGATCCGATATCCACTCACATCAACATCAAAATGTCTAATACCAATAACAACTTGCAAACTCAAACATCAAATGCTCTTCACAATGCCATCATGGAAGCAGGTGGTAAAGATCGTCCACTAATGTTAGCACCTGGTAATTACGTTCAATGGAAATCTCTGATGCGGTTGTCGTAAGGGACTTTTACAAGAAGTTTTACAACTCCCTAGGCAGAGTACCTAACCGTTGTAGTAGTAGTATAGGCAAGACTCGGGGGTTGTTATCGTTCTCTATGGGAATAGGTTGGGAAGGCTTGACAACGGTCTAACAGAATTCTAGGGGTTGAGAGAAGATTCTTTTTGTATTTTTATATTTTATAGAAAGCATGTAAATCATATGGTTTGAGAGATTGGTTTGGTTTTAGCTAATAAACTAAATAATAAACTACGCTAATGGTGATAACTATATAATAAAACGTTGTATTCATTTAATCATGTATTACTCCCTAGATTGCTTCTCCTAGTGTTGTTGCTTTGTCACACTTGTGATGATCTATGTAATTATTTCCTAAGTCATGAACGAATTACAAACCAGCCGTCTATTTAATATTCTGTTAAGGCAACACGCAAGTAAGGTAGTATGAAGACTATTACAAGGCCCCTAAGAGTATATTAAATGCATGTGAAATATATTAAGAGTGGATCAACCATATTATGGGGAAAGGTAGTATGAAAACTGTTACCCGATGGTATCCTTTCTACACAATCATGTTTCCCTAGACATATCAACAGCGAGACAAACAAAAGCTGGTTTTCTAAAGCCTAACATGCACATCCATCACAAGAAGTAACATCACTAAGATCTACATTCTAGGTTTCATACAATCATAAATGAACACAATAGGGATTTTAGTCAAGCATGTTAAAGATAAAGCAAGAATAATAATGAATCAAGCAACAAGACATATTGAATGATTAAGATAATCTTACTTGATTAAAACATGAGTTGAAGGAGTTACAATAGGGTTTTGAGGCCCTAAAATCGTCCTAATAAGCTGCCAAACGAACTAGGGTTCGTCTCCCTTTTTACTCTAAAGTTACACACTTAAACCCCTAAAAATGGATTTGTATATATAGATAAATCGCTGCGACGGCGTCGTGTTTTAATCGTGACGCCATCGTGAAAGAGAATATTCTAGATCTTGGGCTGGGTCGTGCGAACTGACGCCGTCGTGAAAGGTTGTGATGCCGTCACGAAGTGGGTTGTGACGGTGTCGTGTAGAAATGGTGACGCCGTCTCTAGACGCTGAGAACATAATCTTGAGAGATGTTGGTGTAGGTCCGTAATCGTGTCTGTTTCTTTTCCAAATGAGCCCAAGTCATGTGTATTTCCTCCAAATGCCTTCTAAATGTTAATTACCTGAAAAGGAGCGATTAAGCACCTATTTTGGGCATAAATGCACGATTTAGGGGGTTAAACAACCCCGAAAAAGTGTATAAAATGACACCTCATCAAATACCCCTACACTTGGGATTTGCTTGTCCTTAGGAAAATGGGCTTTTCTACCTAGACAATAACAATATGAGGGTCATTTAACCTACTCTTTAAAAGTATTTTACAACACAACCTTTTAGACCTCGTAATTAAAAGCACGGAAAGCATACATTAACACCTCACATAAGCGTTTAGGATTCTCTCTTTCTCTTGGGTGTATAATAAACTATAACATAAAGGGGAAACGAAAAATCAACACTCATTACCTATCATAGCATATAAATTACCATAATCTTGGTAAACGATCAAACCTCCACCACTGGGCGAAAGCATTATTCATTACTATCTAAGAGGTTTTTTTAAAGGGTTGTGGGGTGTAGGTGTAAGATAACATATAATGGAAACAGAAACGGATGGGAGACATTTGGGTGGCTTTGGGTGAATTTGGAGTGGAAGGGTTAGCTAATTATTTACACGAATACACACTGGTTTGGTTGCTAAGCCAAGACTCGAACGAAGATATACAAACTCTACACAACTCTACATCAATCTCTTTCTTTTTCTTTTCTTTTCTTTTCTTTTTTTTGAATAACATAATACATCATAACTTGGGGTTTACACCACGTACCTCTAAACTTGAGCTTTTACATGCTCGATATTTACAATCTAATTAATGACCCGATTTAAGGTGGATCAAAATAACATGGAGATCATCTAACAAACGTATGGGGGTATTGACTTAACTTTTCTTCCCCATTCTTTCGCGAAATAAATACTACCATGAATCCCAATCGTCCTAAAACAGTATTTACAAGGATAAGGACTTACCAACCGTGTACTCAATAATTAATTTGGGTTAAACACAATAATGTACTAAAAGCGAGTACATACAAGGTAAGCTAAGGAGATTTGGGTGTAACGATTGGTTTAAAGGTGACAATGCTCTTCATTAATAGTCCGGCTTAACTATAAAATTACGAGAACCGTGAAAAAGGATAGGCTCGGAGGGTTGTACTAGGGGTATCCTGCACTAAAAATGAGTGCATGGAAAGGGTGTGGGATAGTTATATGATTGGTGTGACCATCACTATGCGGTCTTGGGATGCCTCACAAAAACAAGTTCTAGAATTTAATATACTACCGGTACACTTATATAATTTAATACCAATCTCAATGCTCTAAAAAAGGCGACAAAACCACATATACACATCTGTAGCGACGAAATAGATACACATAATTGCTCACTCCTTAATTCGAGAAAGCTAAAGGTATAAACTATCTTGGGTATCAATAATAGATACCCGAATTCCTAAAGATCTAATTGCGAACCTCACATTTTTAGGGTGGAATTATGAAGGTTTTGTGCTAGTCTTATGTATTCCTATCCATGAGACGCTATTAATACTCGATTTTCGTCGGTATGTGTCATAAAAAAATTAAAATTGGGTCAAAATCACCTTTTTATGCTATGTTTCGATATATTACCCTTCATTTTAAGGACAAAGCAAATGGCAAATGAAAGAATAGTTTCTAAGGCTTATTTCCCCCTACACTTAAATTGAACAATGTCCCTAATGTTCTATAGAAGTACCAGTAAAAACGAATTAAGGGAAAAGGAAACAAGTAAAAGAAACTAGTACTCCCTTGGTTTGCCCAATAATGGAGAAGAAACATGCGATAACTGGTTAAATCGTCCTCCAATAATCGTCCACTGAAACTTCCTAAGAACTTCCAAGCTTCTTCTCATCAAATATAACATATAATCAAAGATAAAGACAACTATACCAATCATAAAATATGCGATATAATAATATAGAATGTGAAATTAGGGTTGACTCTATAAAACAGTAAAGATAGGATGAGAGAATTGTTAAACTCAGGGTTTTGCAAGTTTATAAAAGAATTATAACTTTCTTAAGTGTTGTACAAGTTTTATTTTCAAAAATACTTAATATTTTAGAGTTTTCCTGTATCTGGGCGTTTGACGCCATCAGGGATATCCTGACGCCGTCATAGGTGTCGTGGTGACGGCGTCGCGTGTAAATCGGGACGCCGTCTCCAAGCTTTGTGAAAACTCAACTTTTATTTTTTATGAAAACTTTCCTTCACTTATTCTTATATGTTATTTTCCTGTACAAAATGCTGTATAAAATCCTGAGAATTTGCAATTCAATCATATGACTCAAAACTGACGCGAATTAATCTAAACAATTTATTTTAAATGTTTGAATTTGGTTCTAAAAATCTGATAATTCCCCTACACTTATTTTGTTGCAAAATACATTTGATTGCAAATAAGATAAAGTTACAAACAAACAAAGCATTATTACAAACTAATTCAAACATAATAAACAAACGATAAAGAATTAAAACACACAAGACACTCCTAATATGCAGGAAAAATAAATATTGGGTTGCCTCCCAAAAAACGCTTTTCTTTATTTATGAGTCTTGTAGCTAGACTCGAAGTCACACGTCCTCATGTGACTTCTCCTTCATAATCTAAAGTTATGTCGTCATCTCTGTTGGTGTCCAATACGCACTTTAGACATGGTTTTCACCCATTGTTTATTTAGGATGAATTCGTTCCCATCTTTATCGTACAGCTTAATTGCGCCATTTTTTATGTCCTTGCATACCAAAAACGGTTCATACCATCTCGACTTTAGTTTCTCGGGGAACAGCCTTAAGCATGAATTAAAGAGAAGTACCTTATCGCCTCTTTCATAGTTAGTCGGTGCTTACCGTTCCTTCTTCTCTATCGTAGACAAGGCCAGTTTCATCTATGAAAGGCCTTCCAAAAGCCATTTCTCCAAGGTGGCGATCAATAATGCTAGTGGTATCTTCCAATATCATATAAAAGTCACATTCGTAGGCGAAGCTTCCTATGAAAATTTCTAGACTTCTTATTCTTCCAACAAAGTTACTAATTTTATTGGGGTTTGACGGTTTCTGCCTCGATCTAAGCCCATAAGTCATGATCCGGTTATATTGACGCCTAGACATGACATTGATTGGTGATTCTAGGTCTATGTAAGCATGTCTCTTGAAGAAGTGTCCGATCATGCATGAAATTTTAATGTTGTTCAGGCTTCCGGCTCTTATTCTTGCTTTTACCCACGGGAGTCGAGGATTCTTTAATAGCCATTCATGATGTGTTAATTCCTCCATAGTTGGGAACGAGTTAAAATATTCACCATCTTCATCCTCTTCCTCCTCTTCGAGTATTTCTTCAATTTCCTCATCAGTTTCTACTTCACTTTCTTCTTCATCAATCACCTCTTTTACTTCATCCTTCGCTTCCTTCGTTATGTTGTGGCCGTGTTCGGGTGTGATGTCTGTCGTGGTTTCTCCTTCTTTAGCTTCATTTTCCTCACTGAGGATGACGATTGAATTGACGAAATGAACGCGTTTTGGGGCTGATGGGTTCTTGTCTAGTTCAATTATGGATGCGGGGAAGAGGTATTTTGGGGAGAATAGCTTTGATGGGTTTTTGATTCCCTTTCTTCTGAGCTCCTCCCTCTTGATATGGCTGTTTGAAGCAGTATTTTCAGAAGCCATGGAGTCTCTTACAGATTTGGGGACAGGTGCGTCATTAAGCTTTTTAGAAACAGTTTTCCATAGAAATTTAATCTTTTTAATCATGCTGTCTTGATGTTGTTCGAGTTGGGTTCTTAAGTGAGATAATCTCTTCTCTTAGTGAGAGTCGAAATCATCTAATGCCTTCTCAAGCTTCATTTGGTAATTAGACGAATGAGTAGAGATCGACCCCCGTTCTGTGTTTGATTCTTCCCGACATAAAGTTTTGGTTTGTCCTTCCAGGTGTTGGTGGCTTCATTGAAATTCCTTGGTGTTGGGATTCTAAAGCTTCTACAAGTTAATACTGCTGGCTCAAGATTAATACTGCTAGTGAAGACTTAATGCTGTTAATGAAAATTGAAGAAAATAAGTCTAATCTTTAGTACTGCTACCTTATAGTTATACACAGACAATGTTAGTACTGCCAGTAATAGTTAGTACTGTTAGTTAGTATTAGTACTGCTAGTGTATTGTATTAGTACTGCTTATTAGACAATGCATGAATATATTAGGAAGGATATCATGATCTCTATACGCATTTTGTTAAAGCCATTAGTTCCTTGGTGTATAAAAGGAACTATAGTCATAGTTATCAGATATAGATCAGTAAATTCTACACAGATCATAGATATCGCTTTAGCAATTCATAGTATTTTGTAATCTAGTAGCCTAGGCAGATCAAGTTATAATATACAAGTTCTTTGTGATTCTATTATTGTTCTTCTTAGCATTATTGATTAGTTTCCTCATAACAATAGTTTCTTATCATTGTTTCACCCATTGTTGCTTTAGATTTATCTAGAGTAACAAATTTCTTTACAAGCTAAAGGTTAAAGATCCATTCAGTAAGGGATCCAACAAGTGGTATCAGTGCGTGTGTGGAAACTCTAAATAAAGAAGAACTCCATTATTTGAAGAAGATTTACAATCAAACCAGGAAGATGGCCATCTCCTCCTCAAGCTCATCAAGTTCTTCTGACAAAGAGGTACAAAAATGTTCTAAACAATGTCTTGAATCTTTTAAAACTCTTCAAAAGAATTATGATAGTGAAAGAGAAAAACATAGCAGAGCAAGACTAGAAATTCAGGTTATAGTTAGCCTTAAGTCACATAGAATCAAATACTTTGTACATGAAAGAAGGAACATTCTTGGGGGAAAAAGTATGAGATTCAAAACTATAGCTTAATGCAGAGAAATAAAATTCACAACCTTAACCTGAATAAGAGGAAAGTTGTTAAGGAAAGAGATGAGTTAAAATTAAAGATAAAAAATGGGAAGAATCGTCCAAGAATCTTAATGAATTACTCAATAGTCAAATGAGTGCTAGAGATAAAACTGGTTTAGGATATGGCACACAATTGAATGAAATGAGTAACAATTCTGAAACTGATAGTGAGATTAGTTTGAGTGTTTTTTATGTTAGATCAAGTGATGAAGAGAACACACCAACAAATGATATGTTCTTTAAAGCAGATAGGTTTCATGCTATTCCCCCTCCTATAACAGGGAACTTCCTAACCCCAAGAGCTGACATATCATTTGCAGGTTTAGATGAATATGCCATTAGGAAGAAAATAACTGAGTAAAAAACAACTGATCTTAATACTAAAACAAGTGAGACTGTAGGTAAAACAAATGAAACAAATACTCAAAAACCTAAGACAGTCTATGAATCAGTTAACAGAGATAAAGTTATCATTGAGGATTGGAACTCAGATGATGAGGATGATGTGTCTGAAGTGCAAACAGTTAGTCCTGTTAAGACTAATGAGACTCAAACAGTTAAAACTAGAGTTGATAAAATTGGTCAAACTTCTCAGAAACAAGGAATTGATTAAGAAAATAAAAGCTGCTTGTCTGAAAAGTACTTGACCCTTTGATCAAAGATTGTAATTTTCATGACAAACAGAGTCAAGAACCTAAGCTGAAAACTGTGGTCAATACTGGTCCAAGGGTGGACAAACCAGTATGGGATAATACTAAAAGGGTTAATCATCAAAATTTTCAAAATACCCTCATTTAAGAAAGACTTTTGTCCCATCAGGAGTACTAACAAGACAAGTTATGATTACGCTGTAAGGCAAATGAGAAAAGGCAGTTAACACAGTTATACTTGCTAGGCCTGTTAGTACTAGTTAGACCATTTACCCAAAAATAGCACAAAACCTGGTGTGCATAGAACAATTTACCCAAGAATGGACAATTTAAGACCAAGAGGCTCATATTCACCTATCAAGAGGTCTTACTACACAAAACCAACTTTTAGACCCAAAGACTTAAAACAAGATGTTAAAACTTTTGGGGTTTAAAATATGACTACTGCTGGGACAAGAGCAGTAGTTAATACTGGTAAGGGTAAGATGGAAAATGACCTTAAGAAGTTCCCCAAAAACATGCTGGGTTTGGAGACCTAAACTTAAGGTTCTAGATCATGACTCCAAAAATAGTGGATCATACATTTGTAAGCAATTTGACTATGTTGATCCAACAGGCAGAATCAAGTCAGTAATGGCTTGGGTCCAAAGAGAAATTAATTCTCTTATGAGTATTATGCAAAATGTGTTGGATTGTATTTCTCTGTGTTTGGAACTAACATTTTGCAGGTTTAAGAGCTTATAGTTTATTTGATTAATAAAGGATATGCTAATTTGATGAAAAATGTTAGAGTTAAGGGGAGGATATTGATGTTAGCCATGATATATCTTTAAGTGTTTGGTTATTAAATCTACACAACAAATTTCATCAGTTCACCAGTCATAACAGACTTCAAGAACTGGCTAGTCCCAAAGCAAAACTTTTGGTAAAGACTTCTCAAATCCATTGATGGATGATAGTCTTACCAAAACTATAAGGTTATCATGCACATGATATTGAAATGAAAGCATTAGCTAGTCTAAAGCAAACCGGCCTTGGTAAAGGGGTGGGGGAGGGGGGTGAATGGAGACTTCCCAAATCCGTTTATGGCTGGTAGTTTGCCAAAAACTATAAAATAGTCCAATGACCCACCTCTCTCAAGAGGTTACATACTTGGAAGTGGGGATGACAGTTTGGAACTTATGGAATTGATGGCAAACTGTACCCAACTTGTCTGTTTTGTGAGGAAAAAGAATAGAGAGATTTGGTGAGTTTAAAAACAGAAAGAGAGTTGTGTGTGAAAAACAGAAATGAGTGTTTGGTGAGAAAAAGAATTGAGAGATATTTTGTGAGTTTAAAAACAGAAAGAGAGTATATAGAGGAGTCCTCATTGGTGTGGCATATCTATAATGATCAAGTTTGAGTAATATTCTGGTATAAACACTTTAGTACTGTCAGTGTTAAGTTAATACTGCTAGGCAAGTATTACTACTGCTGGATGAAGTTAGTACTGTTAGGCTTAGCATTAGTACTGCTAGACCAAACTTAGTACTGCTAGGTGACCGTTAGTACTGTTTGAGTCCTAACAGATTTTCCTCAATCAAAGAGCCGTTGAGATATTTCCGCCACATCTATAGCTTATAGGGTTTGACTAATTGGAGACTTCTTGATTTATCTATATCATTAAACGATTTCTTCAAGATAAGTACAACTCTTTACAGTCGGTGAAAACATACTCTTTTAAACCTCATTCATAATTCAATTCACTTTACTAGACCATTACACTTTATCACACGAACTAATCCCACATCTTTACTCATCTTCTCATTCATCAAATGGCACAGTTGGAATTTTGCGACAAGCATAATATGGTCGCATATTTGGTTAAATCTGAAAGCAGTGAGGGTTTTGATGAAATCATAGATTTTCTTACTTCAAGCCATATCTACTATGCCCTTACTGAAAATCCCATTATTTTTGTGTCCCTTATTGAACAATTTTAGGAAACTGCTGTTTTGAGCACTACTGAGGAAGGACTTCAAGCTATTTCTGCAACTATTGATGGACATGAAAAGCTCATAACTGAAGCTTCTTTGAGAAGACATTTGAAGTTAGAAGATGCAGAAGGCATTTCTTCACTCTCCAATGAAGAAATATTTGAGCAATTAGCTCAATGGGTAGGTGACTTAATTCTGGAAAGCCTTACATTCTTTAAAGGGCATTTTCATCCCCAGTGGAAGTTCCTTGTATCCACACAATTCCTACCTTGTCTGAGCTTCCAAAAGACAACATGGGATCAATTTTAGTAGCATCATTGCGTACAGCAATCATCTTCTAGCTACAAGGCCTGGGGGAGTGGAGTAGGTTTTAACTTTTTCAAATTCATCTTGAAGCTATGGTTAAGAACTATATATAGCCCACACAAATTCTTAATGTATCCTAGGTTTTATTCAACATCTTCCTTTACAAAACAACAAAGGTCACTCTTGCCTCATACTAGAACCATCCACACTCCTACTCTAACAAGTAAAATATGAGGAAAGACCCTAAGAGGTATTCAGGGGTACATACACCATTGTTTTGAGAGTAAGTTGTAAAAAGCACATGATGAAAGAGCACAACAAACACCCTCAAGTGATCACATCTTCACATCATAATCTCCACCAACCCCCACTCAACATCCCCTTTCACCATAACTAATTCAACCACCCAAGAGGCGAGGAACTGCTTCTTTGCCCAAGTTCACCTCTCCATGTTGTTTACCCATATGAAATTGCTAGAGGGTACATGCAAATAACATGATTTGATGGTTTTGGTTAACAAATTGAATGACAGGATTGATGGATTGGAGAAGGACTTGCAGCAGACAAAGAAGACTTATAGTACTGCTCTCACCAAGTTAGTACTTAGAGTAAAGAAACTGGAGTACAAGCTGAAGTCTGGCAAGGCAAGGAGAAAGGCAAAGATTGTTTTCTTTCCTGACTATGAAAGAGATTGCAGAGGATTCTTCCAAACAGGGGAGGAAGATTTCTTAAATTGTTGAAGATCCAACAATTTATCTAGTACAAGATGAAGGTATTTCTTGGATTCCACAAGAAGAGGAAGTTCATGAGAAGCCCAATGATGAAACTAAAGTAATTGTACAAGAAGAGACTCCCACTGAAATTATTGAAGAACATGGAAGTGGTGAGAAAGGTGAGATGGAGATTAGTACTGCTAGTCCTCCAAAAGTTACAAAGGTTAGTACTGCTGAAGCTCATGTGTATACAAGAAGGAGTGCCAAAGATAAAGGAAAGGCTATAATGAAAGAACCTGCTACTCCAAAGAAGGTTAAGAAAGGAACTCAAGTGCAGTTGAGTATGGATGAGGAGTTAGCTAGGAAAATGGAAGAAGAAGAAAGAGCCAGATTTAATGCAGAACAGGAAGCAAGAGCTTTGCAAAAGAAGACGAAGCAAATAAAAGAAAAAAAAAAAGACAAAAAAAAGACTAGATCTGGAAGCAGCTTGGGAATTACAAAAAACAACTGGATGAAGACACGATGTTCCTACAGAAGACATCAATCTAAAGGAATTGACTGGAATGATCCAAGTGTACTAAGATATCATGCTTTAAAGAATAAACCTGTGTCAATAGCTCAAGCAAGAAGGAATATGATAACATACTTGAAGAATCAAGGAGGTTACAAGGAAAGCTACTTCAAGAGAATGAGTTATAATGACATCAGACCAATTTTTGAAAGGGTATGGGATCATGTCAATACTTTTATTCCTATAGGGTCTGAAGTTGAAAAAGGGTCTTCTAAACCAAGTAAAAGAGAAACTTCAAAGACAGTGGAAGAAGAGAAGGTTGAAAAAGAAGATGTAAAACCTGACCCATTAAATAATGAAAAGAAACAGTTGGAACAAGAAAAAAAACACTTGCAAGAAGAAGAGCAAGTGACAAACAAGTTGAAGACAGCTCAAAGAGACAGAAGAAAGAAAAAGAATCTGATGACTTTGAACAAGAAAAAGAAGATTTAAGAATGTGGTTATCAGTTCTTAAAGATGAAGAAGAATCTGTGACTCCAGAATTTCTCTCTGTCAGATACCCTATAGTTAATTGGGAGTATCAGCTACATGGTCGAATGGAAATGAAAGATATGGAAGCATACAAGTTAACAAGAGCAGATGGAACTATAAGCTTTCATAAGGTACAATAAGTCCATTATTCAGAAGCACTTATAGAGAAGACCCTGAAGGTTTTATACAAATGGTTCAAGAAAGAATTTGAAGATCATTCTTAGAAAGGAAAAAGAATTATCTTTTGGGGAATTGAGGATGATGTTTGATCTAGATGAGCAAGATGAGATATGGAAGAACCAAGAGAGTTGGAAGGTACTAAGATGGAGATTATATGAAAACTCAGGAGTTCATTCAGTGTTTTTGACTGATACTCCTATGGAGATCAACATGCTTGTTGAGAAAAAGTACCCACTCAAAAAGGAAATACTAGAGAAGATGATAAACTTTAAACTCTGAAGCTAAAGAAAAAGCACATGCATTTGAGCTAATCAAGTTTACAAGATCACAGATTGAAGAGAAGCAGTAAAGTGTTTGAAAGAATCCTCAGCCATAGAAGAAGATCTAATCCAGAAGAAACTTGGGATTTGAGAGTAAATCACAAGTTTAGGGGAGGATTGTTGGGATTCTAAAGCTTCTACAAGTTAATACTGCTGGCTCAAGATTAATACTGCTAGTGAAGACTTAATGCTGTTAATGAAAATTGAAGAAATAAGTCTAAGTCTTTAGTACTGCTAGCTTTATAGTTAGTACTGCCAGTACAATGTTAGTACTGCCAGTAATAGTTAGTACTCTTAGTTAGTATTAGTACTGCTAGTGTATTGTATTAGTACTGCTTATGAGATATGCATGAGATATCTTAGGAAAGGATATGCATGATCTCTATACGCATTTTGTAAAGCATATTAGGGTTTCCTTGGTGTATAAAAGGAACCCTAGTCATAGTTAGTCAGATATAGATCAATATAGTTCTACACAGATCAATAGAGATCGATTAGCAATCATAGTTTTTGTAATCTGTAGCCTAGGCAGATTCAAGTTATAATATAAAGTTCTTTTGTGATTCTTATTATTGTTCTTCTTAGCATTATTGATTAGTTCGCATAACAAATAGTGTTTAGTCATTGTTATCACCATTGTTGCTTTAGATTTAATAGAGTAACAATCAATTTATAGCTAAAGGTTAAAGATCCATTCAGTAAGGGATCCTACACTTGGTCCTTGGTTAATCTTGAATTTCTTATTTCCCATATCGTGGTTACGCGAGGATGCATATTCGACAAAGGCTTGTTCAGGATCTTCCATGCAATACTAAGTGTCGTGAGGACCACTGCAGATATCAAATGAGGTAGTGACTTTGTTTAACTGATTAGGTTTGTATCGGAGCAAGAATAGAGCTTCCATCAAGCGTTGGACTCATTTTCGATCTCGATTATACGACGGTCGATGTACTCGGGACATCTGAGCAAAGCGATTGCATGACCGGCTTAGCGAAAATCCTTGGGTCGTTCCAACTTTCGTGTTATAGAGGGAGAGGCCCTCAATAATGCCCAGGTTTTCTTTGGCGTTTCGGTCCATAAGCTTAACCATCGGCCGATTGTCAAGGTTCGTCTTGTGACGGGATTGACATGGTCATAAAAAATTTGGACTTGGAGCCAAAGGTCAATGCCATGATGAGGGACTTTTTGTAGCAAGTCCTTAAAATGAGTCCATGCTTCAAATAAAGATTCCCCATGATGTTGTTGGAACATCATGATATCATTGCAGGGTTTTGCGGTCCTTCCCGGTGGAAAGAATTGAGCAAGGAAACGAGTAGTAAGATCCTCCCATGTGGTGATGGATCTTGCTGGAAGACGTTCAAGCCAATTGCTAGCTTGATCGCGAAGGGAAAATTGAAATAAACGCAGGCGCGTTCTTTCCCTGTTTTCACCGTCAAGGTCAAGTGAGTCCACAAGTTTTAAGAAATCCTTGAGGTGTTGGTTTGGATCCTCGACAGAAGTCCGTGGAATGAGCATCCGTTTTGCACTAACCGAGGTTTGGTCAAAGAAGGTACCCGTTGTTCCTACGGGGAGCTCAATGGTATTCCTATAGCCCTCGTGGCTAGGTTTGGAGTAGTCTCAAAGAGTACGGATAGGATTCTCGTCTCCCATGGTGGTTGACAAGAATGGATTACGAAACAGATAACACAAAGAAAAGATAGACTACGAGAAAGCTAATATGCAGAAATTAAATTCTCACTTGAAAGGATTCAAGCGAGTAGAACTAAGCTAAACTATGATCAAAACCTAACTATTCCCAACACAGCGGCGCCAAAAGCTTGATGCGGTTATCGTAATGGACTTCTACAAAAAGTTTTACAACTCCCTAGGTAGACTACCTAACCGTTGTAGTAGTAGTATAGGCAAGACTCGGGGGTTGTTATCGTTCTCTAGGGGAATAGGTTGGAAAGGCTTGATCACGGTCTAACAGAATGATAGGGGTTGAGAGAAGATTATCTTGTATTTTTATATTTATAAAGAAAGCAGTAAAATTATATGTTTGAGAGGTTTTGGTTGCTTTAGCTATTAACCAAATAGATAAATTACGCTATGGATTGATAACGATATAATAAAAAGATTATATTCATTTAATCATGTATTACTTCCCTAGATTGCTTATCCTAGTGTTGTTGCTTTGTCACACTTGTGATGATCTATGTAACTATTTCCTAAGTCATGAACATATTACACGAACCCACCGTCTATTTAATATTTCGTTAAGGCAAAACACAAAGTAAGGTAGTATGAAGACTATTACCCATCCCCCAAGAGTATATTAAATGCATTTGAAATATATTAAAAGTGGATCAACCATATAAGGAGCAAGGTAGTATGAAGACTGTTACCCATCCTTTCTACACAATCATGTTTCCCTAGACATATCAACAGCAATACAGACAAAAGTTGGTTTCTAAAGCCTAACATGTATATTCATCACAAGAAGCAACACCACTAAGATCTAAATTTTAGGTTTCATACAATCATAAATGAATACATATGAGTTTAGCCAAGCATGTTAAAAATAAAGCAAGAACAATAAAGAATCAAACAACAGACATATTGATGATAAGATAGATTAATTAATAAAACATGAATCGAAGGAGATACAATAGGGTTTTGAAGCCCTAAAATCGTCCTAATAAGCTGCCAAATGAACTAGGGTTCATCCCCCGTTTTTACTCTAAAGTTACACACATAAAACTCTAATTTCGGGTCTATATTTATAATAATATCGCCTGTGACGGCGCCGCGTTTTAATCGTGATGCGTCATAAAGTAAAATCTTTCTAGATCTGAGTGAGTCGGTGGCGGGCTAAACACCGACAAGAGATGTTGTGACGCATTACTAGATAAGTGTGATGGCGTCGTGTATAAATGGTGACGCCGTCTCCAGGCTCTGAGACTTTAAATCTTGAAGAGTCTTGGTGTTGGTTCGTATCTTGTTCCATGTTCTTCTCCACTTACCCAATCAGTGTATTATTATCTCCAATGCCATCCAAAAGCAAATACCTAAAAAGGAACGATTTGGCGTACCTATTATGGCATAAATGCCTGATTTAGGGGTAAATGACCCTAAAAAAGTGAAAAAAATGATACCACATCAAATACGCTTACACTTGGAATTGCTTGTCCTCAAGCAACAATAGCAATATTAGGGTCATTTAACCTACTCTTTAAAAGCATTTTACAACACAACCTTTTAGACCTCGTAATTAAAAGCACGAAAAGTATATACTAGCTCCTCATATAAGTGTTTGAGATTCTCTCTTTCTCTCGGGTGTATAATAAATTATAACGGCTATGGGGAAATGGAAAATCAACACTCATTACCTGTCATAGCATATAAATTACCATAGGCTTGGTAAATGATCAAACATCCACCGCTAGGTGCAAGCATTATTCATTACTGTCAAAGAGGTCTTTTAAAGGGTTGTGGGGTGTAGGTGTAAGATAACATTAACGAAAACGAAAACAAATAAGATACACCTGGGTGGCTTTTAGGTGAATTTGAGGTGAAAGGGTTAGCTAATTATTTATAAGAATACACACTGATTTGGTTGCTATGCCAAGAACCCGGAAGAAGATATACAAACTCTACACAACTCTACATCAATCTCTATTCTTTTTCTTTTCTATTTTTATATAAACATAAGCAAATGGTAGTCCGTACATTTTTTTTCACTTTTTTTCTATACATTTTTTTCGTACACTTTTTGCTCTGCAATTGCTTAAGCTTATATACACAAGAGGGTTATAGATACACCCCTACACTTAAACTTTTACATACTCGATTATTACAATCTAATTAATGACCCGATTTGAGGTGGATCAAAATAACATGGAGCTTATTGAGTTCTATTGGGGGTAATAAATTATTTCTTCCCTATATTTTCTTTCATAAGGTTGAATTACTACCATGAATCCCTAATCTTACAAAATGTGTTTTTAAAGATAAGGATATTAGCAACCGTGTACTCAATAATTAACTTGGGTTAAAACAATAATATACTAAAAGTGAGTACATACAAGGTAGGTAAGGCAGTTTGGTTGATAACAATTGGTTTATGGGTGACAATGCTCTTCATTAATAGTCCGACTTAACCAGAAAATTACGAGAACCATGAAAAAGGATAAGCTCGGAAGATTGTACTAGGGGTATCCTGCACTAAAAGTGAGTGCATGACAAAGGTGTGAGATAGTTATATGATCGGTGTGACCATCATAACAATTACAGGTTTAAAACATGGGTTAATCTTAGTGCCACTTATCTAGCAAATCCTAATACTTACTATGCGGTCTCAAAAACAAGTTCTAGAATTTAATATACTACCGGTACACTTATATAATTTAATACCAATCTCAATGCTCTAAAAAAGGCGACAAAACCACATATACACATCTGTAGCGACGAAATAGATACACATAATTACTCACTCCTTAATTCGAGAAAGCTAAAGGTATAAACTATCTTGGGTATCAATAATAGATACCAGAATTCCTAAAGATCTAAAGGCGAACCTCACATTTTTAGGGTGGAATTCTGAGGGTTTTTGTGCTAGTCTTATATATTCCTATCCATGAGACGCTATTAATACTCGATTTTCGTCGGTATGTGTCATAATTTTTTTTAAAATTGGGTCAAAATCACCTTTTTATGCTATGTTTCGATATATTATCCATCATTTTAAGGACAAAGCAAATGGCAAATGAAAGAATAGTTTCTAAGGCTTATTTCCCCCTACACTTAAATTGAACAATGTCCCTAATGTTCTATAGAAGTACCAGTAAAAACAAATTAAGGGAAAAGGAAACAAGTAAAAGAAACTAGTACTCCCTTGGTTTGCCCAATAATGGAGAAGAAACATGCGATAACTGGTTAAATCGTCCTCCAAGAATCATCCACTAAAACTTCCTAAGAACTTCCAAGCTTCTTCTCATCAAATATAACATATAATCAAAGATAAAGACAACTATACCAAGCATAAAATATGCGATATAATAATATACAATGTAGGGTTGACTCTATAAAGCAGTAAAGATAGGATGAGAGAATTGTTAAACTCAGGGTTTTGCAAGTTTATAAAAGAATTATAACTTTCTTAAGTGTTGTACAAGTTTTATTTTCAAAAATACTTAATATTTTAGAGTTTTCCTGTATCTGGGCGTTTGACGCCGTCAGGGATATCCTGACGCCGTCATAGGTGTCGTGGTGACGGCGTCACGTGTAAATCGTGACGCCGTCTCCAAGCTTTGTGAAAACTCAACTTTCGTTTTTTATGAAAAATTTCCTTCACTTATTCTTATATGTTATTTTCCTGTACAAAATGCTGCATAAAATCCAGAGAATTAGCAATTCAATCATATGACTCAAAACTGACGCGAATTAATCTAAACAATTTATTTTAAATGTTTGAATTTGGTTCTAAAAATCGGATAATTCCCCTATACTTATTTTGTTGCAAAATACATTTGATTGCAAATAAGACAAAGTTACAAACAAACAAAGCATTATTACAAACTAATTCAAACATAATAAACAAACGATAAAGAATTAAAACACACAAGACACTCTTAATATGCGGGAAAAATAAATATTGGGTGACCTTCCAAAAAGCGTTTTTCTTTATTTACGAGTCTTGTAGCTAGACTTAAAGTCACATGTTCTTATGTGACTTCTCCTTCATCATCCATCCCAGTTACTTATTCGGGTCCATGTTCTAAGCATTCATTATAAAATCCTAATATTTTGATCATTACATACTCCACTCCTCTTCCCTTGTCTTCCTCGTTCCTAAGGTAGACTGATTTCGCGTGCTCTTTTTCTAAGTCCGACACTGAGTTGTATTATTCTATCATATGGGGCATCTTATAAGCAACTTCTTTGGTCACGTTAGTGAATCTTACAACACCTTCGGGTGAGTCATGAGTCATGTTGGATATTTCCACAAAAGGTTTCCCTAGTACTACTTATGACAACCTAAGGTCTATAAATGAACTAATATCCTAAACAATCATGAAGTCTACAATATAGGTGAAGTTTCCTACGAAGACATGCATTCCCTTGATCCTTCCTATGAAATTGCTAATTCCTCTATTCGAGTTTTCCCTAGGGTCAAGTTTTCTCCTCATGATCCAATTATACATCATTCGGGTCATGAGGTTTAGAGGGGAGTTAGGGTCAATGTAGGCTTTTTCCACATGCACATGCCTAATGTTGCATGGTATCTTGAGGTTTGATGGGCACCCTTCCATGATAATGGGGTTCCTTAGAAATATTAAAGGGATCCGGCCATACATAAGGTATTTGTGATATGCTAACTCATTCCTAGTTGGGAAAATGTAAAAATATTCAACTCCTACTCCTTTGGTTGTTGTATTCCCTACCTCTTTAGGTCCATCTTCGCGAGAGTCATCATTCTTCCAAATTATCCCCTTTGTGTAAACGACCTCGGTGTCGAATGATTGAGGAACCAGACCGAGTGATTCGAAGAATGAATTGAATTTGAGGACTTCTTCGGTGATGAACGCAACTGATGGATCGGGCGGTGTGAAGGGGTTAACATGGATATTTTCTAGGCTATTCTTTTCTTCTTCCTCATTCTCATTTGCTTTTTCATCATAGGAGTCACTTTGTTGCTCAGAATGGATTATGACGGTGTTGATTGAACCGTGGGTGTGGTTTGAGCATTGCAGGTCCATATTTGGGTAAGAACGAGCAGACAAAATTGGAGAGGTACTCAGTTTTAGGTTCTTAATCGTGTCGCTAGGTAGTTTACACGTTATTTGATCGGTGATGGCTTTTAACACTGTGTCGATTTTGTTGGTCATCTCACTTTGTTGTTGTTTGAAATCGGCTTCAAACATAGACAATCTAGGGTCTTGAGATACCATGAAGTTGGATACCAATCCTTCAAGGTTTGATTGATTGTTAAAGCTTTAAGGATTGTTGTTGAAAGAAAGGTTTGGGATTAAACCGTTAGGTTAGAAACGATTAGGAGGGTTTGAAAAATTATTTTGAGAATTTTGAGGTTGTCTCCACCTAAGGTTTGGGTGAGTTCTCCATGATGGATTGTAGTAGTCACCAATATTGTTTTGCTCGGGCTCAAAAGTATACCACTTACCTCCCGCTTCATCAGTACGCGAGGATGCGTATTCAACAAAGGCTTGTTCAGGATCTTCCATGCAATACAGAGTGTCGTGAGGACCACTGTAGATTTCACATAAGGTAGTAACTTTGTTTACTTGAGTAGGTTGTGTCACAGCAAGATAAGCTTCCATCATCGTTGGACTTGATTTTCGAGCTCGATGAGACGGCAGTCAGATGTACTCGGGACATCTTGAGGCAAAGTGATTGCCTTGATCGTCTTAGAGAAATCCCTTGGGTCGTTCCAACTTTTGTTTTCATAGAGGGTGAGGTCCTCTAATAATGCCCAAGATTCTTTGGTGTTTCGGTCACGAAGCTTACCACCAACCGATTGGTCAATGGTTCGTCTTGTGACGGGATTGACATGGTCATAAAAAATTTAGACTTGGAGCCAAAGGTCAATGCCATGATGAGGGAATTGTCCTTGAAATAAGTCTATGCTTTAGATAGGGATTCTCCATGATGTTGTTGGAACATCAGGATATCATTGCAGAGTTTTGCGGTCCTTCCCGGTGGAAGGAATTGAGCAAGGAAATGAGTAGTAAGATCCTCCCATGTGGTGATGGATCTTGCTGGAAGACGTTTAAGCCAATTGCTAGCTTAGCCGCGAAGGGAAAATTGAAATAAACGTAGGCGTGTTTTTTCCCAATTTTCACCATCAAGGTCAAGTGAGTCTACTAGTTTTAAGAAATCCTTGAGGTGTTGGTTTGGATCCTCAGACCGAATTCCATGGAATAAGCATCCGTTTTGCACCAACCGGATGGTGTCGGATCGAAGAGGTACCACGTTGTTCCCTACGGGGAGCTCAATGGTATTCCTATAGCCCTCATGGCTAGGTTTGGAGTAGTCTCCAAGAGTACGGATAGGATTCTCGTCTCCTATGGTTGTTTACGAGAATGGCTTACGAAACAATTAACACAAAGAAAAGATAGACTACGAGAAAGCTAATATGCGGAAATTAAAGTCTTACTTGAAAGGATTCAAGCAAGTAGAACTAAGCTAAACTATGATCAAAACCTAACTATTCCCCGACAGCGACGCTAAAAACTTGATGCGGTTATCATAAGGGACTTCTACAAGAAGTTTTACAACTCCCTAGGCAGAGTACCTAACCGTTGTGGTTGTAGTATAGGAAAGACTCGAGGGTTGTTACCGTTCTCTAGAGGAATAGGTTGGGAAGGCTTGACCACGGTCTAACAGAATTCTAGGGGTTGAGAGAAGATTCTTTTTGTATTTTTATATTTTATAGAAAGCATGTAAATCATATGGTTTGAGAGATTGGTTTGATTTTAGTTAATAAACTAAATAATAAACTACGCTAATGGTGATAACAATATAATAAAAGGTTGTATTCATTTAATCATATATTACTCCCTAGATTGCTTCTCATAGTGTTGTTGCTTTGTCACACTTGTGATGATCTATGTAATTATTTCCTAAGTCATGAACGAATTACACGAACCCGCCATCTATTTAATATTCTGTTAAGGAACGCGCAAGTAAGGTAGTATGAAGACTATTACAAGGCCCCTAAGAGTATATTAAATGCATGTGAAATATATTAAGAGTGGATCAACCATATTAGGGGGCAAGGTAGTATGAAGACTGTTACCCGATGGTATCCTTTCTACACAATCATGTTTCCCTAGACATATCAACAGTGATATAGACAAAAGATGGTTTTCTAAAGCCTAACATGCACATCTATCACAAGAAGCAACATCACTAAGATCTACATTCTAGGTTTCATATAATCATAAATGAACACAATAGGGAGTTTAGCCAAGCATGTTATAGATAAAGCAAGAATAATAATGAATCAAACAACAAGACATATTGAATGATTAAGATAATCTTACTTGATTAAAACATGAATTAAAGGAGTTACAATAGGGTTTTGAGGCCCTAAAATCGTCCTAATAAGCTGTCAAACAAACCAGGGTTCGTCTCCCTTTTTTACTCTAAAGTTACACACATAAAACCCTAAAATCGGATTTGTATATATGGATAAATCGCTGTAACGACGTCGCGTTTTAATCGTGATGCCGTCGTGAAAGAGAATATTCTAGATCTTGGGCTGGGTCGTGCAACCTGACACTGTCATGAAAGGTTGTGACACCGTCACGAAGTGGGTTGTGACGGCGTTGTGTAGAACTGAGAACATAATCTTGAGAGATGTTGGTGTAGGTCCGTAGTCTTGTCCGTTTCTTCTCCAAATGAGCCCAAGTCACGTGTATTTCCTCCAAATGCCTTCCAAATGCTAAATACCTAAAAAGGAACCATTAAGTACCAATTTTGGGCATAAATGCCTGATTTATGGGGTTAAACGACCCCGAAAAAGTGTATAAAATGAAACCTCATAAATCCCGAATCAAGAGATACATCAAAACCAAACCTAATAGTGAACTCATCCACTATTGTCTCCAGAATCCACCTTACAAATTCAAATGGACTGAGAAGAATGTTCTAGTTACAGAAGGTAGTTTAGAAACCACTATAAAAGGATACATGGAGAACTATAAGAATATCTCACAAGACATAAGGAATGAATTGGATGTTGAAGCTGAAGTTGTTCAAATAATTCTCACAGGGATAGATAATGATATCTACTCTACAGTTGATGCTTGTCCAAATGCAAGTGAGATGTGGAAAGAAATTGAAAGGTTGAAACATGGTGAATCAATCAATGTTCAAGATCTTGAAACCAATTTATATTAGGAGTTGGAAAATTCACATCACGGGATGGTGAATCACTAGAATCGTATTACTCAAGGTTCTACAAGATGATGAATGAGCTTGTCAGAAATCAGTGTGATGTTACCAATCATCAAGTGAATGTTCAGTTCTTACTTCAATTACAACCAGAATGGCAAAGGTTTGTGACGCTTGTTAAGCAGAGTCAAGAATTGAAGACTGTCTCCTACCACAAACTTTATGACATCCTGAAGCAACACCAGAATGAAGTCAACGAGATAAGAGCTGAAAGACTAGCACGTACTGCTAATCCACTTGCACTTGTTGCTCAACAACAACTAGTTTACCATCCTCAAAACCATCCTAATCACTACACTTAAAATTCCTCAACCAGATCACAACAAGCTGCTACCAGAAACAGAGGTAAAGCAATTGTCAACTCTCCTTCACCCACTTATGATCAAGAACCTACTATGGTTGCTGAAGATGATGAAATGTCAAAGGAAAAGGAGATTGATAAACTCATGGCTTTAATTTCTCTATCATTCAAGAAAATCTACAAACCTACCAACAACAACCTCAGAACTTCATCAAACACCAATAGAGCAAATCAGGATAATACTCTAAGAATCAACAGAGGAACTGGGTATGATAATTAGAGGGATGTTAATGTTGCTAGGGATAGGGAGAATGTAGGTACACAAGTGGTGCAACAGTCTGGGATTCAGTGTTATAATTACAAGGAATATGGGCATGTAGCAAGGGATTGTCAAAAAACAAAACGGGCAAAGGATGCAGCTTATCACAAGAAGAAGATGCTATTGTGTAAGCAAGAGGAAGCTGGAATCCGGTTGAATGTTGAACAAGCTAATTGGAGGGATGACACTGATGATGTACTTGAAGATCAGAAATTGGAAGCACATCATCTGTACATGGCACAGATTCAAGAGGTTACTCCAGATGCTCCTAACAATTCTAGACCCATCTTTGATACTGAGCCACTGCAAAAGGTACAATATAATAATGATAACTATAATGTGTTTGCTAATGACAAAGAACATCCTGAGCAACCTGAATCTATTAATGTCAGATATCTAATGGAACATGGTGATACTAATATCACTACTGATTCATTGGATATGAGCAATAATAGAGGAGAGGCTGACCAGGATGAAAATGAAGATCTTGCTAGAGAATGTGATTTGCTTGCTTTTTTAATTGATAAACTAAAATGTGAAATTGATGACAGCAAAAATCGTAATAAGCTTTTGGAATTATCAAACAAGACTTTAGCTGATAGATTGAAAGGTGAAATTGAGAATTTCAAAACCAAAAATAAAAGTTTAGAATCATCAAATAACCATTTCAAAGAAGCAAACAATGAACTGTCTAAGACTAATCAATTGATGTTTAAAGACCTTAAGAAGTTCCAAGCTGAACTTGATAGGTATCATGATGTGAATTATGCGTCAAAGGTGGGAATTGATTGTGCAAAAGCTAAAGGTGATTTGATGTCATACAAAATGGAATCTCAAAAGTCATTTAATGAATATACTCAAAAGATAAATGATTTAAATCAAATGATTTCAGACATGAAAAAGGTGCTTACTGCACATTAAGAGACCATCTCCATAATCACACAAGCCAAGGAGGCTCATAATAAGTTTCACAAAACTCGTGAAGACAAAGAACTTGAACAAATTATTGTTTTGGAAAATAAAATCAAAGCTTGGGATGATATTGTTTCACATAAAACCAGGTCAAATCAAGTTCATACGATGAAAAATGCTTAATAGTAATTGTAAATGAGTTTTGTAAAACCTGAGTTCCTCAAGAAAGCTCAAAGAGCGAATCCTCGTCTGTATGATATAGGTTGCTATAATGATAATCTTTCTTTAATGTTAGCTCCTTAATCTAACGAAATGATTCGTCTTGCCTAAGAAAGTCGATCAAAATTAAGTGATTTAATCAAACCTTTTGATATAAAAAATTGAATAATCTTTATGTTGTTCGTTACACTACGTTGAAAAGTCGCATGATCAAAGGATTTTTCAGAAAGGTCAAAAATGAGTCATACTAAGGGTTTCTAGATGATTTTTGATAGTTAACAAAATATCTAGCAAAAACTTTACTAGTTACAAGTTGTAGCTTTTAAATAAAAGGTATTTACTTGAAAGTATTTGTGAAATGTTTTATTTTCCAATGTACAAAGTGTAAGATAATATTTTCTTGGGTAAATTTAATAAAACTTTAGGTATTGGGTACAATCGTAAGTATTTGTTGAAGCGTAGAAATATTTTTGTGGTACCGGGTATGCTTAAATGTACTTTATCGCGAAACGAATTTAACTTGCGTAACTGATAAAAATAAATGAACAATGACCATAATTATTCTCCAAATAATTATTTAATACTTGATTGATGCAAACTTTCAATTGATTGATGCCCGTTTATATTAAACGCTAATTTTTAGCTTACGCGATTTTGCTTAGCATTTACGATTTAAAGCAAACGCGTACAATACAAAAGGGTACATTGCAGATTTATCGACGTCGTCAATGACTTGAAAACACAGGGTGTTATAACCAAGTTGTTAAATGCGAACGTCTTTAAAAAGAGCTTTCAAAATGAAAGGACAATGTGAATAACAGATCTTTCAATAAATTGTCAAAAAGATTTTTTAAACTTGAACAACATTCAATTAATCTTGAACTCACTTTACAACAAAGTCAGGAACAACTTAATAATGACAAAGTTTGGAAACAAAAAGAATCAAATTCATTTCAAGAATTACATGTCAAATATTTTGAAATTCAAGATCTGAAAGCTCAATTACAAGACAAAGACATTGCAATAAGTGAGTTAAGAAACTCATTGAAAAGTTGAAAGTAAAATTTGTGGAAACTAAGTTTGAAAAACCATCGGTTATTCGACAATCGAATGCTTTTAAAAGTCAAAGACAATCAGTTTTAGGTAAATCCGCTACTTTTTCAGATTCTCTTGTAAAGACAGATTTTTCAAAGTCAAAGTCAGTTACCACAAATAATGTGTCCAGTGATTTTTCAAAACCAGTCACTGCACAGATTTTGCCTAAGAATGTGAAGTCAATATTAAAGAACACAAATGTGATTGCTTCGGGAATGTATAAAGTACACACAAAGCCTAATCAAACTAGAACACCACAGTTGCCTCAAGACATTAGGAAAACTAACAAACGCATGTCTTTCTCTATAGGAGTAATTCCTACTACTAGTGTTAGCAGACCACAGTTGCCTCAATCGATTGGAAGATAGAGTCATGCATAACAATAGTGAAAGGAAGAAACAACAAGTAGAAGACCACCATAGGAATTTTAAGTTTTCTAATAATAAAACGTCTGTAACTGCGTGTAATGACAGTTTGAATGCTAAGACCTCGAATGTAAACTTTGTTTGTGTTACTTATGGAAAATGTGTGTTGAATGACAAACATGATATGTGTGTTCTTTATTATATTAATGGCGTGAATTCTAGGACTAAAATGTTAATTGCTGTGCCTATTAGTACTAGAGAACCCAAACGAACTGTAAACCAATCTGGTGCAACACCTCTTAAAAGAACAATTGATGCAGAATCCACTAACCAAAAACCTAGAAGCAAAATTAGGAAGCAATATGAGCAGATTAGCAAGACATGTAGATGGCGGTACTATAAGATCACACCACCAGGATATAAATGGAAACCTAAGTCTAGAACAGTGAATGATGAACCAAATGTTAGTGTGCAGCTAGGAACTAAATCTAGAACTACTAAAATTTTAGAACCTATGACTCTTAGGAAATCCACTGTATCAAAAACCCCATCGTCTTCTAATTCTTTTACAACTCGTAGAGATGATTTTATTCATCGTCGACTCTGGGTGCTCAAAGCACATGACGGGAAATCTCAAGCTTCTAAGTAATTTTGTGGAGCAATTTCTGGGTACGGTGAAGTTTGGTAATGATCAAATTGCACCGATTCTTGGTTATGGAGATCTGGTTCAAGGGAATGTAACTATCAAAAGGGTTTATTACGTCGAAGGGCTGAATCACAATTTATTCTCTATTGGTCAATTCTGTGATGCGGATTTGGAAGTTGCTTTTTGGAAGTCTACATGTTATATTCATGATTTGAAGGGAAATGATCTTCTCATAGGTTCTTGTGGCATAGATCTGTATTCCATCACTATTCAAGACACAACTACTCCTAATCCAATTTTCTTAATGGCTAAAGCTACATCGTCACAAGCATGGTTATGGCATCTTCGTCTCTCACATCTAAACTTTGATGCCATCAACTTGCTTTCGAAGTATGATATTGTGATTGACCTTCCCAAATTAAAATTCGTCAAAGATCATCTTTGTTCTTCTTGTAAGTTGGGGAAAGCAAAATGTAAGTCCTTCAAGATAAAAACTACCCCAAGCTCAAAGAGACGTTTACAAATTCTACACATGGACTTATGTGGTCCCATGAGGGTAGAAAGCTTTAATGGTAAGAAATATGTGTTGGTAATTGTTGATGATTATTCACGATGTACTTAGACTCACTTCTTGAGATCCAAATACAAAACACCTGAAGTTCTCATCAATTTCCTTAAAATTGTTCAAAGAGGATTTCATGCTCAAGTTAGAACAGTTCAAACTGACAAAGGCATGGAATTTTTAAATAAAACTCTCCATGCATACTTCGCTCAAGAAGGGATTGTACACTAAACGTCAACTGCTCGAACACCTGAACAAAGCGACGCTAAAGTTCTTTTATTCTTTTGCGCTGAAGCAATTGCCACAACATGTTTTACTCAAAATTGTTCACTCGTAATTCCTTGACATGAGAAAACACCTTACCACATCATCAATGGCCGGAAACCGTCTGTTAAGTTCTTTCATGATTTGGATCTGTTTGCTACATTGTCAGAGATGGTCAAAATCTTGACAAAATGAAGGAAAAAGGTGATGCGTGTATTTTTGTAAGGTATTCTACTCAGTCAAGAGCTTACATGGTATATAACAAGAGAACAAGAGTGATAGTTGAAACCATTCATGTCAACTTTGACGAATTGTCTCAAATGGCGTCAAATCACGTCAGTTCTGACCCCATTCCACAATGTCTGACTACGGCACTTGAACATGCCAGTTTAAGTCCCGTTCCCCAAAGTCAAGAAAATGTTCCTCATTCATCTAAGATAGTAACAATGTCAAATAAGTTGGATTTTCTATTTAGTCTGATGTTCAATGAACTACTCAATGGAACTACTCCAGTTGTGTCAAAGTCTTCCGTTGTAACTGCTACTGATGCACCTAATCAACGTCAATAACAAAACACAACTCCATCTACTTCAACAACCGTTGTTGCAGATATTCTTCCATTGAACATTCAAACAACATCTGCAACTTTAAATCAAGCACCAACTGTCACTGCCATTGAGAACATTAATCAAGCAGAAACTGATAAAGAAAATACACAAGTTGAAGAAGACGAATTTATCAACATCTTTATGTTACCTATAAAGATTCAAGCCTAAACACATGATCCAGAGGTCAGGGAGGTAAAAAGAAATAGAAAGCCATATTATTAGATGTAGAGAGAGAAAGGGAAGATGTGTGTGTTTCTAGAGAGAGAAAGGAAGCACACACATCTTAATCAATTAGAACAAGACGTCAGCTAGAAACAGATGGCGAGATATGTATGTTCGTACTCACCATGAGTCGAACCGAACCAAAGAACATCAAAGAAGGCCCATGGCTGATCCAACAAGGGGATTGAAGCGAATTGCAGGAAGAACTTCACAGTTTGATTCGTTAGATGTTTGGAATTAGTCGATCAAACTTACTACGCAAAAAATGTCATTAAATGAGAGTTGGCACGTTGGAAAAAAAAAATGTGATGAAGAGAATACTATTATTAGTGACAAAAGCTCGTTGGTAGCTAAGGGATACGGGGGTTCCAAAAGGGAAGGAACTATTTTGAAGAGTCATTTGCTCCAGTTTGCCTCTGTTTGGAAGCGTTCCGGTTATTCATCTCAGTATGCTGCATCAAAAATCTTTCCAGTATACCAGATGGGAGTTCAAGACAACTTTCTTTACGGAACCTCTAAGGAAGAAAAGAGTGTACGTTAAACCAGCCAGATGGATTCGTTAGACCCATATCATCCCGACATGTCTAGGTCTCAGATAGACTTATATGAACTCAAACAAGCCAAGAGCATGGTACGATGAACTCTCCAACTTCCTGGTACATAAAGGATTTTCAAAAGTTTCTACTGATCCAACTATGTTCATTACTAAAAAAGGGGAAGATATATTGCTTGTGCAAATTTACGTCGTTGACATAATTTTTGGTTCTACTAACCCAAAACTTTCTAAAATTTTTGAAAAACTAATGCACATCAAGTTTAAAATGTCTATGATGGGAGCCTGAAATTCTTCTTAGGAATTTAGATCCACCAATCCCCACGTGGTATCTTTATAAACCAAGCTAATATGCTCAAGAGATACTTAAAAGCATGGGATTTATTTTAAATGCTTATGTGTAATAATGATGCTATGTCAATGTAATGTTTTTACTGTGTCCTCTTAAATTGCAATTGATATTATTTATTATGGACCTCATATGATAGCGTTGGTACTCCAATGGCTACTAAACCCCTAGATGCTGACTTGAGTGGAACTCCTGTTGACCAAAGGAAATATCGTAGCATGGTCGGAGCACTCATGTACTTAACATCAAGTAGACCGGATATTGTACATGCAACATGTTATTGTGCTTGTTATTAAGCGAGACCAACTGAAAAGCACCTCAAGGAGGTTAAACGGATCTTTCGGTACCTTAAGAATACCATTAACATGGAACTATGGTATCCGAAGGACACCAGTTTCAAACTAACTGCTTTTTTAGATTCGGATCACGCGGGCTATCTTGATGCACGCAAAAGTACATCTGGTGGCATACAATTTCTAGGAAGTGATAAGCTAGTCAGCTGGTCGTCAAAGAAGCAGGACTGCACTTCAATGTCTACAGCAAAAGCCGAGTATGTGTCTTTATCTACGTGTTGTGCTCAAGTTCTATGGTTGAGAACTCAGCTCACAGATTATGGCTTTCACTTTAACAAAATACCTATGTATTGTGATTCAAAGGCAGCCATATCCATCTCAGGGCAATCGAGCTCGCATTCCCGCACCAAGCACATTGATGTCAAATATCACTTCATAAAGGAACACAGTTGGAAAATGGTTTGTTGCATTTATTCTTTGTCGGAATGAATACCAGTTAGCTGAACTGTTTACTAAAGCTCTGTCGGAAGATAGGTTTATGTATCTCGTCAGATGACTCAGTATGAGATGTTTGACTCCAAAAGAACTGGAGGTTTTGGAAAACGAATCTGCTTGATATACATCAAACATTGACTTGTAAATATTTTTGATTTTTCTCTTTATTTTGATTTATAAATATTTTGAAAAACAAAATACAAAAATATTATAGAAAAAAACAAAATATATATAAATTCATAAAAAAATTTCAAAATAATACCAAAAAGAATCTTCTTCTTGATTTCAAAATAAGGAAAGTGTATTTTAAAATATACACTTATCCTTGTCAACGAGGAAAGTTTAATTTTCTTGGTCTTGGGATATATACAAAAAACATTCAAAGTTTTGAGCTCATGGACAATGGCTTAAGTTATCTCAGACTGTATTTCGGACTCAAAGTTATGGAAGTGTACGCTTTAGTGCGCTTACTCTACAAATAGAAGAGAAGTCTTCTATCATGGTTATAAAAAAATCGTAGAACATAATTTTTCAAAAAGAACTCTCAATGTCAAATTGTCTATAATAAAATTTGTGGCATCTTTCCATAAAAGTGGTATTTGTTAAAATTATGTATTCAACACTCTCTTTCTCAAATAAGTTCAAAAATTATGGTATCATTTTTTCTTAAAATGTCATATATATGTAGATCAATTTTTAAGGGGGTGATAAGTGTTAAATTGTATATATTAAATACCCAGGATTTCGCCAATAAAGCACAAAAAAATATGCCAAAAAGATGGAAATATGTGTGCTTTTGTGGTCTTAATGTGCAAGGAAAGGATATCGAAAGTCAAAAAGAGCGCAAAACGAGCTAAAATCCGACAAGAAATGAAAGAGATAAGTGATCAAGAGAAGACATGGAGGGAAGATATCAAAGCCGGATAAGTTCAAACACAAGGAAAATAGTCAAAAAAGTCAAATAAGAGGGTCAAAGTCAAGAAAAAGTCAAGTCAAAGTTGAAAGAGAAATTGACCATAATACCCTTTGAAGGGAAAGAAATTACCAAAAATCAAAACATTACTTGTTTATAAACTTACAAGGGCCATATGTAACACCCAAAATTGGGGTCGCTCACAGCGGAATAGGGTCCGGGGCGTGTTACTTCTCAGGATCAATAACACAGTGATATATAGGAAACGACCAAAAAGTCGTTTGAAAACGATACATTGGATTTAACAAAGTATTGTTACCTATGCCCGAGCTTAATTGTTCACTTGATCAAATACAAAGATTTTCAGCCCATGACAGTAACAAAATGAAATGTGACAAAAAATCTTTAATGCTGACATCCAAATCAAAACCACCTATGTATCCATGCACCTCGTGCTTATTGATCCCCTGGAAAAATATTATTTTAAAAACGTTCAAAACAATAATGTTGGTGAATTCATAGAGTTTGCAATCATAATTGTAGGACCACAAGATGTCTCCCATGTGTATGTGAATGCAACAAATGCAGTATACATATAAATGTAATTACGTTGATCTAAGC
Source organism: Tanacetum coccineum (assembly GCA_026074375.1). Lineage (NCBI taxonomy): Eukaryota > Viridiplantae > Streptophyta > Magnoliopsida > Asterales > Asteraceae > Tanacetum > Tanacetum coccineum. Next base: position 76,619 of record BQNB010001457.1, read on the forward strand.
TCATGACACTGATGTTGACATGTATGGAGGCCAAATTAATGGCCGTTTGCCCGTGGGTTTGAATGTTCTAACCCGCAACTCCGATATTCGACATGGTATACGTACGTTTCACTAGTGATTAGATAATCACCGACGGGGTTGTCAAACCCAATAGATCTATTCATAACATTCGCGTCGTAATTAACATTCATGATAATGGGCTCAGTTGGCGTACTATCGCTATTAGGCAACATGTATAATCTTTAATATTAAAACTTAACCCCTTGTGTCAGTTGTAAAACATTGCATGTTTTCTCACCCAAAAAAAAACTTTGTAAAAATAAAAGCATGTAAAACGTGGGGGTTAGGCTATGAATCACCTTGAGTTTGTAATTCCAATTATCGCAGATAAAAGCGTCACGTAAAAGATTGAATGCAACCTAAATATCATAGGTCGTATAAGTACCTCGAGTAAGTATTGATTGATAAATTGAATGTAATCTATAGGATTATATCGTACTATCTCGTTCGGGGGCTATCATAATTAAGAGGTCATGACATGACGTTCGAGGAGTTAGGACACTTTAAATCGTAAGCAAAACTCGTCGAATCGCCATGAAGAGGCCTCATTATGAACCTCTCCCTAGTAATATAGTACTTTGATAACACATAATATTCTTATATAGCTCAATCACCAACTAAATGGTTGTGGTTAAAAATTGTGTTTAATAGTTAAACGTTTATAATTACCGTTTAGTAAAATGGAGTACTTTCGCTTTTTTAAGCCCGATTCTCGCGTTCTTATGGGCCATTCTTTTGTTTATTAAGACGGGTTATTATAATTGACATTTTTGAATTTCGGACAATGCCTACTGGTGAACAGTAACTTTTGCTGTTACATCAGACGTGAGCTTGTATAAAAATCGTATTCGTCGTTGTCATTAAAAAACCCGGTAAATGTCGATATTTTATTGTTTTTTTTTTTATCGCTCCGTTTGTAACGATTCTTTCGAGGTCGTTCACGTATGTTTGAAAGTTCTTTATTTTTACTGAGGTTACAAAAATTAAACTTTCTGTATGAATAGTAACTTTTATAAAAATTAGTTTTATAAAGTATTATTTTGTCGTAAAACTCGCGAAATTCATAAATGTTCGTATTAATGGAAAAATTTCGATTTTATCATTTTGGAATCCTAAAAATGTATGTTTATTTATTAAAAATATTAACCCTTTGCTGTTTTATAATTTTTATAAAAATGTTTTTATAAAAAATTTATTACGACTTCGTTTATTAACGTTTAACTCGTTTTTAACGTCGTAACTTTTTCGTTATTAATCGTTTTTTTTTTAACAAGTTTTCCTTTCTTTTTCGGAATCTGTCGTTGAAATGTATTATCTATAAAAATATCAAATGGGTCTGGTAAATTTCGAATTTTGGACAGCAAGATTGATTGAGTTTGTTAAGTCCTTTTTACCTTTTCTTTATACCTTACCACTTTTGTATGTTCCCACAATCTCATATATCTTATATATTATATTAAACATTTATTAAGTGTCCCTTGTCATTCAAGTCCTCATGTGTCCAAGTTACCAAAGGTTAATAATCCATGATAATACTTAAAATTTATAACTTTACTTAAGAAATCTCTAATTTATAGTTTTGTCAATATTATTTTTAAACATAACCAGTGTGCTACAAGTTGTATTTCTTTCCATTATGACTTTATTTTAGTGTTCTATTAACATGATTAAATGTCCATAATCAATATTAACATGTTCTTTTGTATTACTTTCTCTTGGAAACATCTGATGAAGCATTATTAAACCCTAATTAATCCTATTTTTTTTTTTTCTTTTAATCTGTTTACCACAAAACCATATGATACAACATTATCTCATCCTTTTTAATATGATGTAAGTAATAAACACAACATATGTATAAGTATCCATGTGGGTCATTTCGAGTGGAAACTTAATTTTCTTGATTTAAAACTTAAATGGTGATATAAGCCTAAATAGAAATATCATTTGCATTAATGAAAGTTTATAGCAACATAAAAGTGTAATAATGGACTTAAAGGTGAATGATGTTGATGATGTACAAGTACTAAACCTTGTTTAGCCACAAAAAACCAACCTTGACACCTAATAACCTTAGCTTCCTCAAACTTAAACCCTTAGCTTCCTTTTTCTTGATTATTACTGGGAATATGGTTACCAATGCTTGCAAATGCTTCGTACATCTTAGAATAGGTGTATATAGAAGTGTATGGATTGTAGAAAATTTTGTATGGGTTTGGTGTTGAAGGTTGTTTGAGCCCGTGGCCAAGGATGGAGCAAAAGAGAGGTTTTTGGTTGATTTGCCTAAGTGTTGAGTTGTATGAGTCTCTTTATGTAATGTTATAGAGTAGCAAATTGTTAGGTTAGCAGGGGAAACATATAGAAAGTCTTAGGAATGGCCATAAAGCAGGTCTTTGGTCAAAGGCATGGGGGGTATGGTGTGCCATAAATGAGGTTATGATGATAATTGACCAAGTTGAAAAGTATAATGCATGCTTTTCTTGTTTTTCTTTGCACATGTAGTATCATTTTCGGCAAAAGTAAGTCTGAACATGATATTTTATGTAATTTTTATGAATTGGGTTTTAAAAGTGGGTTATTTTTGAAGCGTAGGAAAGTTTTTGTGGTTCCGGGTATAAGAGCCTAACGCAATTTATCGCGAAAAGTATACACTTTACGTATCCGATTAAAAATATAAACATGAACAAGTTAATAATTATTCTCAAAATAAATATATAACCTTGCATTGTTGAAAAACATTTAATTTATTTGGATGCCGTTCTACATTGAACGCAGTGGTAGAAAACCTGCCTTAAGCTTCATGAGACCGTTTGGGTGTCCTGTTACTATTCTTAATACATTAGATCACCTGGGTAAGTTTGATGGAAAAGCTGATGAAGGGTTCTTTGTAGGATCCTCTACCAATAGCAAAGCATACAGGGTATTCAACAATAGAACTATGATAGTAGAAGAGAACCTGCATGTTAAGTTTAGTGAAGAAACACCTAATATTGCAGGAAATAGACCTAATTGGCTTTTTGATATAGATGCTCTAACAATATCTATGAATTATAAGCCAGTTGTTACAGGGAATCAAACTAATGGTAATGCAGGTACCAAAGAAAACATTGATGCAGGTCAAGATGGGAAGAAAATAGTACCTGATCAAAAGTATATACTGCTACCATTGTTGACATCTGATCCATCACTCTCTAAAAGTTCAAAGGATTCTCCTGATGCTGGATTCAAACCATCAGGGGAGGAGGAAAAGATAGATTCTGAACATCAAGAGAATGAAGATAGTGAGGTGCCAAATACAGAGGAGCCAAGAGTTAATCAAGAGCAGGATGCAAATGTCAACAACACTAACAACATTAATATTGTTAGTCCAACTATTAGTGCTGCTGACATAGAAAATAATGCTGTTGATGAGAATATAGTCTATGGATGTATTGATGATCCAAATATGCCTAATTTGGAAGAGATTGTCTATTCTGATGATGATGAAGAAGTTGGTGCAGAGGCTGACATGAACAATTTGGCTACAAATGTGCCTGTCAGTCCTATTCCAACTACAAGAGTTCACAAGGATCATCCACTTGAACAAATCATTGGAGATATACATTCAGCACCTCAAACCAGAAGGATGACAAAGAATGTGACTGAACATGGTATGTTTAGTTCAGTGCAACAGAGAATCAACCATAAAGATTTTCAAAATTGTCTGTTTGCTTGTTTTCTATCACAAGTAGAACCCAAAAAGGTGATCCAAGCTTTGACAGATCCAAGCTGGATAGAAGCAATGCAGGATGAGCTTCTACAGTTTAAATTACAAAAGGTTTGGACTTTGGTTGATTTACCATATGGCAAGAGGGCCATTGGTACTAAATGGGTGTACAGAAACAAGAAAGATGATAGAGGTATTATGGTTAGAAACAAGGCAAGGCTGGTAGCACATGGTTACACTCAAGAGGAGGGATTAGATTATGATGAGGTTTTTGCTCCAGTTGCTAGGATTGAAGCAATTAGGCTGTTCTTAGCCTATGCATCATTCAAAGACTTTGTTGTGTACCAGATGGATGTAAAGAGTGCATTTTTGTATGGCAAGATTGAAGAGAAAGTCTATGTTTGCCAACCTCTAGGGTTTGAAGATCCAGAGTTTCCTGACAGGGTTTATAAGGTAGAAAAGGCATTATATGATCTACATCAAGCTCCTAGAGCCTGGTATGAGACTTTTTCTACCTATTTATTAGACAATGGATTTCAGGGAGGTCAAATAGATAAGACTTTGTTATTTAAAAAGGGTCAAAGGTGATATTCTGCTAGTTCAAGTATATGTTGATGATATCATTTTTAGATCTACTAAGAAAGAGTTATGCACTGAGTTTGAGAAATTGATGCACAAGAAGTTCTAGATGAGTTCTATGGGTAAGCTCACTTTCTTCTTAGGATTGCAGGTGATGCAAAAGGAAGATGGAATTTTTATTAGCCAAGACAAGTATATGGATGAAATCTTAAAGAAGTTTGGTTTTTCAACTATGAAGACAGAAAGTACACCTATGGAGACTTCAAAGCCTTTGATGAAGGATGAAAATACTGAAGATGTTGATGTTCACTTATATAGATCAATGATTGGCTCATTGATGTATTTAACATCTTCAAGGCCTGATATTATGTTTTTTGTATGTGCATGTACAAGATTCCAAGTCACACCTAAAGTTTCACATCTTCATGTTTGTTGGAAACACGAAAAGTCTCAGTCACTTCCAAGTTGTAATAGTCTTAGCTTGTAGTTTATGTAATGATTAGATTAGTAATCTAGTCTGGCCCAAGACCCATGGGAAGCCCATTAGAACCCATGGGCCGGCCACAATAGGAAGTATATAATCCCTCTCCAAGGCTAGGAGAGGGGTTGGTTGTTCCATTTGTCACATTCCATCTTAATAAACTTCATCCATTTTCCATCCATTCTATCTCTAACATCACAACCCACATCTCACTCTTGTTCTTGGTTTGATCATAAGATTACATGTTTCTACAATTGGTATCAAGAGCCATGGAGTGGTGAGTTTAGTTTTTGTGTTTGATTCGTGTTCAAAAACCTTTACAAAGAGCAAAATAGTGATTCAAAATTTTTAGGCTTAAAAACCTTAAAGTTTTCATTTTTATTGTTCCTATAGGGTTAGTAACACTAGTTGTACAAGAATTTCTTGCTAAAAACCATTAAAAATGTGTCTTTTTGAGTTTTGAAAATTTGAGTTTCGTAGTAGTTGGAACCGAACGAGTGAACCGAACGAGTGAACCGAACGAGTGAACCGAACGAGTGAACCGAACTAGATCACCAAACAAGATAACCGAACGAGTAGTTGTATAGGTTGAGCCGAACAAGCTTCATCAGTGTCAACCGAATGAGTGTTTTCTAGTTTGAACCGAACGAGTGTTTTCTAGTTGGAACCGAACGAGTGGTCACTAGTTAGAACCGAGCAAGCTTTCTTAGTGGGAACCGAATGAGTGGTTACTAGTTTGAACCAAACAAGATATGTTTAGTCAGAACTGAACAAGATTTGTTTAGTTAGAACCGAACAAGATCTGCCTAGTTTGAACCAAATGAAATTTTTTCTTTTAGGAACCGAACTAGAGTTATCTTTGGGAACCGAACTAGATTGTTTTCAAGTTAGAAACTAACGTGATTATCTCAAGTTAATTTAAACTCAACTGATCAAATTACTCAAACTTTAAATTATACGGTTATTTCTTTGACTTGTAAAATCCCGTGAAACAATTTCTTGTTTTCTCGGTTTTGTCGAGAATTGTAAAATCCTGTGTAGTTTGTGTTTAATTTTTCATGACTCTATCTCAAAACTAACAATTCAAAACACAAATTTCTTTCTACCACCGATCGATCAATTTGTAATCTTTTGGATACCACAATGAGCTCTTGCTGATAAGTCATTCTTTCTGTAGGGAGACAACAACCACCGATGCTTGAAAAACAACTTTATATGATTCATGAAATGTAGAATGGAACTTTATAAGATGAATAGACCTAAATGAAGATGATTCTTTGCATCTATTGATAAAGGACCACTTGTTTGGCATTCAATCATGAGGATGGAGTAACAAGCTTAAGGAATATGTTGAAATGAACTGACCCGCTTGAAGCCATTCAAGCAGATTGTGAAATCAAAGCAATAAAATTCATTCTCCAAGGCATTCCAACTAAAATTTGCTCTTGGGAGTGCAACGTCGTGTGCAAATGATTTTTGGGAGAAGGTTAAACTGCATTAATGCAAGGAAACGTTGTAACGAAACATGATATGCGAGTGCAAGCTGTATGATGAATTTGATAAGTTCACTTACAAGAAAGGAGAGACGCTACATGAATACTACTTGAGGTTCACCTTGTTTACTCAATGATATGAACTTCTACAAGATGCCATTGGAACAGTTTCAAGTTAACACCAAGTTCTTAAACACTCTTCCTGATGAATGGAGCAAATTTGTTACTGATGTTAAATTGGTCAAAGACTTGCACACTACCAATGTTGATCAGCTTCATGCTTACCTGCAACAACATGAAAGACATGCAAATGAAGTTCGTTTGATGCATGAACGCAACTCCGATCCTCTTGCTTTAGTTGCAATGCTCACCAATTAACTCGGCCAGCTTTTCAATCTATCTACACACTCACCCAAGTCTCTATCTCATACTTTATGTTTCACCATATCTAGTCTTCACCAAGTGTGTTACACCGTTTCAGTTCAACAATTTACAACAATCAATCAACACCTCTTTTAATCATTTTATCCATCAAATGAGTACCAATCCATCGTTCACCACAACGTTTATTCTCCACAACCATCAATCCCACAATTGGAATATGCTCCCACAGCCTATCAACAGCAACAACCTGAATTTTCCCAACCAGACTCCGGTCTAGTTGTTCTAGTGTTCCAGAAAGGGGATGATCCAATTGATGCGATTAATCACATGATGTCATTCTTAACTGCTGTTGTCACATCCCCGGTTATCCTATCCAACAATCAGCTAAGGACTTCGTCAAACCCTCGTCAACAAGCTACCATCTATGATGGAAAAGTAACTGTGCAACCTGTTCAGGGGAGACAAACTACTTATGCTGCTGGAACAACGAGAAAATACACACCTGGTGCAAGTGGAAGCAACACGGGGAAACAACGGACTGTCATCTGTTACAATTGCAAAGGGGAGGGTCATATTGCCAAGCAGTGTACTAAGCCCAAGAGGAAAAGGGATGAAACATGGTTCAATGATAAAGTGTTGCTGGTTTCTAGCTCAACGCACGTGGTCAAGCTTTATCTAGAGGAAGAAATAGCATTTTTGGCAGATCCAGGACTTCCTGACATTCAAACCTCTCAGACTGTCATCACCCACAATGCTGCTTATCAAGCCGATGATCTGGATGCCTATGACTCTGATTGTGATGAACTCAACTCAGCCAAGATTGCTCTCATGGCGAATCTCTCCAGGAATAGCTCAGATGCACTCACTGAGGTACATAAATCCGATAATCTAAACTATTATTTATTCAATCGAAGTGAGCAGATAATGACGTTCTTCTGAACAGTCTAAATTTGTGAGTCAGACAGAAACTTTAATAACCAGGATCAGCAAAACTCTTTCCTTATTCACGAGTTTCTAAGTGAAAAAAACAGTGAAAATGTCCAAGATTCTAACTCTCTCTGCTTAAACAAGATGTCATGATATATATATATTTGAACATTATATACCATGTGATGCATTGCACCAATGTTAATAAAGCTTTTGACTCCGAGCTGACAGATATAAAGCGAGAAGAGGGTAAAGATTTGAAAGAATGCAAAATGATGAAAACAGTTTTTCAGGTCAAATGAAACCAGTATGACGAGATTGTACGTCTTAAGAAAACTCTTTTTGGAACAAGTGCAAGGAAAAGGATTCTTAATGAAAACAGTTTCTGAATCTCAAAAATGATTTAAAAATGGAAGGAAAACAGAATATTGATAGAGAAATTCCTTTAGAAAAGAAAATAAGCAACTTGATATATTTTTTCAAAGAGGTCATTGCGCAAACTGTTATATGATGACTAAATCCAATATTGATCTGATTATTCCACGGAAACAAGCAATCGGTTTTGAAAAACTTTCGATCTGAGAATGTTTGGGAGGTGTGTGAGCCAAAAAATTGTATGACGGAATGTCATTCTGAAAATGGATATGTTGTGATTCCCGATATCTGATGAGACATTAATGCTTGTGAAGAGAGTCATTCAAAAATGCTTTTGAAAGAACAAGATCCATGGTTGTAAAAAAATTAGAGTGAACACGAAAACTATTAATTATGTATTCTTAATCAACAATTACAACAAACGATTGTTCGACAATATTGAATTATATCGTGAACATGGCCTATTGGAAAGCAAACTTCGGTCCCAGGCTTTAGACCATCTCATTCTTCAACAACCATCACAGTTGGGTGCAAAAGGATGTCAACAGTAAGTTTGTGTATACTAGCTTGAAAGTGCTCATACGCTATCTCACTGGCTTGACCTGGTTGTCAAGAAAGAACCAACTGCCATAGCTATCACTGAGGGCCACACACATGGGGGTATTGAACATACAAAGCTTTTGTTTTTTTTTTTTTTTTTCGAGATGAAATCAATTCGTTTATTAAAAGAATTAAAAGTTATCTTCATTAACTTCAATCAATACTTGGTTGAAGAACTTGCCGATGTCCAAAAAGTCTTTTATCAAATGGAACAGGCTGTCGAACAACATCGCTTGGAGTCCAGAACTTTCAAAGTTAAAATAAATCAAGTTTTGAGTGAAAATGAACGACTCTTGGCACAAGCCATTGATAATGATATTGTAAAAACTGTTGTGAATTTGTCTGTGAATGAAGGTTGTGAAACTGTGAATGAATGTCAAAGGTGTCTCGAACTCAAGACTGAGCTTCTCAATAAAAAGGATTTTGTTGATAAAGAAACTTACGATAAACTTTGTAAGAGTTTTACGACTCTTGAAAAACATTGCATCACTTTGGAAGCTGATTCTCAACTTAATCAAGAAAATTTTCAACTAGAAAACAGTGTTTTAAATCAAAATGCTCCAAGTTTTACTCAGTTGTTTGAATTAAGTGAATTGAGAGCTCAGTCTCAAGCAAAAGACACAGTCATTGTCAAGTTAAAAGAGCAAATTAAGTCCTTAAATGGAAATGTGGATGATAGTACAGTCAAAATGGACATGGATGAAATTGAGACTCTTAACATTGAATTGGAACATAGAGTGACAAAACTTGTTACTGAGAATGAGCATTTGAAACAGACTTATAAACAACTTTATGACTCGATTAAACCAAAACGTGTTCAATCAAAAGAACAATGTGATGCGTTAATTAAACAAGTCAATATAAAGTCTGGGGAAATTTCTGATTTAAATGCAAAACTTCAGGAACAAGGTTTGGTCATAGCAGCCCTAAAAATGAGTTAAGGAAACTTAAAGGAAAAGCGTTAGATAAGGAGGCTACTGAGACCCACTCTGTTGATCCAAAAGTGTCTAAGGATAATATGGAACCAATTACGCCCAAATTGTTGAATAAAAGGACTGCTCACTCTTCGTATATTAAGCATACCCAGGAAGAAGCTTTGGTCCTTAGGGATATAGTCGAACATGTAAAAGCGAATTATCCTCAAGATTCACTTTTAGAGTCTGCCTTTAGGTATACCAAAGTCATTCAGGATTTGCTTTCACACATAAGTAGATCTTGCCCTAGCATCAACAATTTTGGTCCTCAATTAGTTGAGGTCACACCGAGGAAAACGGACAAGAAAGTTAGGTTTGCCGAATTACACACATCCACAGAAAACACAAAAACAGACTCGACTTCAAACATAGTTTCTAACAAGCGTGTGTTGCATTCTACAGGAGTAAGACTTTCTACTAGTGCTAGCGGATCACAGCCTTCAGGCAATACCAGGAATGATAGGATTCTGCAAACACCAAGTAGTAATTCGAAGAATAAAGTAGAAGCTCACCCTAGGAACGTTAAATCTAGTTTGAATAAAAGGAATGGCACTGTTAAAGTTAATGGATCTGCGTCTGTGCAGAATTCCAAGAAACATGATAATTCTGATTATGTCTGTATTAACGGTGATGATTGCATGTCTTCTGATAATTTGTGTGTTTCTAATTCTATGAATGATGTGAAATTTCATGCTAAATCTAAGAAGAGAAAATCTAAGAAAGAGATTTGGAAACCAACAGGAAAAGTGTTCAATAAGATGGGATATATTTGGAGACCTACCGGTCGGACCTTCACTATTGTAGGAAATGCATGCCCTTTAACTAGGATTACCTAATAATGATCAGTGCCTTCATAGAAAACCAATAGTTCTAGATTCTGAATCACCCAAACCTGTGTTTAATTGGTATACTCAAGGAAACTAGGAAGAATAAGAATACTGAGTCATAGCAAACTAAGGTTATATAAACCAATGTTGCCTAAAAACAGGACCCAGTAAATCCTGGTGTGGATCATAAAAACCAATATTCCACTCTAACTTCTCTTAATGAATGCAGGTTGTCTACAAATCGTCCTCTTGTTATTGGGAAGCTGGTTACTCGAAGCTCATGTCGAGAGATCGCTCCTCAGATCACCAATTTCATCAGTAAATCTTGGGTACAGTCAAATTCGGGAAATGATCAGTTTGCAAAAATAATAGGTATTGGGACTATCAGATTGGGAAGTTATATTTCAAGGGTTTATTAGTTGAAGGGATTGGATAATCTATTTTTGTGGGACAATTTATGATCAATATCGTAGTGGCTTTTCATCAACCAACATGCTACATTCGAATCTAGGAAGGTTGTTGATTTATTGAAGGGGTCTCGAGGGGATAATCTTTAACCTCTCACTTGGAATATGATGGCATACTCTTCCCATTTGTCTATATCAATGGCATCTAAAAACTAAGTCCTGATATGGCATCGTGTCTATCTCACTTGAACTTTGGTGCTATTAATATCTTGGCAATGACATGGGGACTTGTCGAGGTCTCCCTACGCTAAGTTTGAAAAGATCACTTATGTTCTGCTTGTGCATTAGGAAAAAGTTCAAGAACCTACAAACCAAATTCGTGGACATCAAATCAAGAAAAACTTTATCTTTTGCATATGGATCTATGTGGGCCATTGCGTGTCTTGCGAGTGTCATGGAAAGAATTACATCCTCGTTATTGTCGACGATACTCTCGATTTAAAACAATGGGTAAAATGTTTGCGATCAAAGTTGAGCTCCTGCTTTTATTATCCAACTTTATTGAAGATGATCCAAGTACGGCTTAAGGAAACCGTTCGTCGCATCAGAACTGATATGGAAACTGGAGTAGTTTCGATTAACATCAGACAGTGCGTGAATATTATGAGAAGGTTGGCATCTCTCATGAAACATCCGTTACACGCTCTCCACAGCAAAACAGTGTTGTTGAAAGACAAAATCGTACGCTAATTAAAGCAGCCCGCACTATGTTAATTTATGCAAAAGCTCCTTTATTTCTATGGGCCGAAGCGATTGCCATAGCCTGTTATACCCAAAATCATTCCATGATACGTCACCGTCACGGTAAAACACCATACGAGCTTTTACACGAAAAACCTCCCGATCTATCGTATCTACATGTGTTTGGTGCACTCTGCTACCCAAAGAATGTGATAGCGGAGAATTTGGGCAAGTTACAACCGGGGAAGGATGACAATTGTTATTTTAATTGGATATGCACCCACGTAGAAGCATTTTCCAGATTTACAACAGACGTATACAGACGAATAATTGAAAAACCATTCATGTTGACTTTGATGAGCATGACCCGCGATGGATATTCTGAACGCTTGAAGTTCAGGACCGCACATTCAGCTCTTCATGAAATGACTCTTGTAACAATCAGTTCAGGACTCGTGCCAAACCCTCCTTCTTCAACACCATTTGTACCACCTTCGAGATCTGACTGGGATTTGTTGTTTCAACCAATGTTTGATGAGTCACTTAATCCCCCACCTTATGTTGATTTACAAGCACCAGAAGTCATTGCTCCTATTCCTGAAGTAGTTGCACCTGAACATGCTGTATCAACTGGCTCACCTTCCTCAACTACAGTTGATCAAGATGCACCATCATCAAGTAACTCTCATACAACACAAGAAACTCAAACTCCTATTATTTCTCATGATGCTGAAGAAGATAATCATGATATTGAAGTTGCACATATGGGTAATGATCCGTACTTTGGTATTCCAGTTCCAGAAGTTGCATCTGGTCAATACTTATCATCGGATGTTATTCATACAATTGTGCCTCCCGATCACCAAGTTTCTGAACACAATAGCAAATGGACTAAGGATCACCCACTTGAGAATATAATCGGTGCTCTCGACAGACCAGTTTCCACACGACTACAACTCCATGAACAAGCCTTATTCTGCTACTATGATGCCTTTCTCACATCAGTCGAACCTAAGAACTACAAAGATGCATTAACTCAAGCATGTTGGATTGAAGCTATGCAAGAGGAACTTCATGAATTTGAACGTTTGGAAGTTTGGGAACTTGTTCCTCCTCCTGATAAAGCATTTGTCATCACTCTTAAGTGGATCTATAAGGTTAAGCTTGATGAGTTAGGAGGTATTCTGAAAAACAAGGCTCGGTTGGTCGCTCGTGGTTATCGTCAAGAAGAGGGAATCGATTTTGAAGAGTCCTTCGCTCCGGTTGCAAGATTAGAGGCTATACGAATTTTTCTAGCGTTTGCTGCTCATATGAACATGGTCATCTATCAAATGGATGTGAAGACTGCGTTTCTGAATGGTAATCTGCGGGAAGAGGTTTATGTTAGCCAACCGGACGGATTTGTGGATCCAGACAAACCTAACTACGTGTACAAGCTTAAGAAAGCTCTTTATGGGTTGAAACAAGCTCCACGCGCGTGGTATGATATGTTGTCTTCATTCCTGATATCCAATGACTTCTCAAAAGGCTCAGTGGATCCTACTCTGTTCATCCGTAGAGAAGGCAAGGAACTACTACTGGTACAAATATATGTCGATGACATTATCTTTGCTGCATCTACTCCTGAACTTTGTGATCTATTCGCTAAAATCATGTGTTCAAAATTCAAGATGTCGATGATGGGTAAAATCTCATTTTTCTTAGGACTACAGATTTCTCAAAGTCCCAGAGGCATCTTCATAAACCAATCTAAATATGCTCTTGAATCACTAAAGAAATATGGCTTTGAATCTTGTGACCCAGTGGATACTCCCATGGTGGAGAAATCCAAACTGGATGAGGATAAAGAAGGGAAAGCTGTAGATCCGTCACACTATCGTGGTATGATTGGCACCCTCCTTTATCTTACAGCCAGTAGACCTGACCTACAATTTGCTATATGCATGTGTGCCCGGTATCAGGCTCGGCCTACCGAAAAGCACTTAAATGCGGTAAAAAGGATCTTTCGGTATCTAAAAGGAACCGTACATCGGGGACTTTGGTATCCGAAGGATTCTTCCATTGCACTAACAGCATTTGCAGATGCGGATCATGCTGGTTGTCAAGATACACGCCGTAGCACATCTGGTAGTATACAACTTTTGGGTGATAGACTTGTGAGCTGGTCGTCTAAAAGGCAGAAAAGCGCTGCGATATCCAGTACGGAAGCTGAATATATTGCTTTGTCCGGTTGTTGTGCTCAAGTCCTTTGGATGAGATCACAACTTACCGACTATGGCTTTGGATTCAATAAAATTCCAATGTACTGTGATAACAAAAGCGCTATTGCCTTATGCTGCAACAACGTTCAACATTCCAGATCCAAGCATATAGACATCAGATTTCACTTCATCAAGGAGCATGTTGAAAATGGTGTGATCGAACTTTACTTTGTCAATACGGAGTATCAATTGGCGGACATCTTCACTAAAGCTCTTGGCCGAGAAAGAATTGAATTTCTAATCAACAAGCTGGGTATGCGAAGTTTTACGCCGGAGACTCTGAAAAAGTTGGCAGATGACGTTGACGAATAGTGGTGGTACCTATTCGAATATCCTTTGTATCATATGTATATAATATAACTCAGAAAAACCAAAAATATTTTCTTTTTATATAAATTTTTCAAAAACAAAATACAAAATTAAAAAATGAGAAAAATACAAAAAGAAGTTTTCAAATGGCATGTCTTCTGAAAATCGATAACATTTACGGTCTTAGAAATGTCATTCAACAATGATACGAGCCTGTAAATGAAGTTCGAGCAGAAGTTTCTAATGTTTTCAAAACATGCCATATGGCTTGCTATTATTTCAGATAGTAACCCGCTTTTCACCTTGAGGAAAACATGTCGTCTAAAAGACAGTTGTTCCTAACAACGGGAATTTATTCTCGGGCATGGTCTACTCTATGTCCATGCAAAGGCTTGTGATTACTTTGCATCACAACCCATGCTGCCTATATTTCCATAAGTGTACGTTTCAGTGCATTTATAAGTATACATAAGAGAAATCTTATTTATCATGGTATTTGTTGTTTTGTCACATATAAACTCATTCAATCATCTGAAAACATTTTTCATCATACATTTATCTTCTCAAACAACGACTACAACTCTTTAAATAGAAAACGGGTCATTGTTTGAGGGGGAGAGAATGTCAAATCATCTCATCATGATAACATGAGCTTTTAAAGGGAAAAGGGTTTAAACAATAACGAAATATCTATTGGTTTGTAAGTTAATTAAGTTTAGCTTGCTTGTGCCTTATGTGTTATTTGTTTATTCCTTTAGGGTGTAGTTTGCTAAATTATGTCTATAGGTATGAGAGTTTAAAACACCAAGGATCATATGTGCTATGTGTTTAACTTGAATATATCTTATAAAACTTAATTAGCAAAATATAATAAGTTATGTAAACATGAGGGGCCAAAAGTGTTAAAAATAAAATTGTTTTATATCAAGCCCAAACCACCCCCATCCCTGCCACTGTTCATCACACACACACACACTCAAAACATACACACGCACACACACTCAACCGCACACTTCAATCCTTCTCATCAAGAATTACTCAAACTTAAGGTATTATTGTTACATTGTTTCTCACACTCCAATGAACACACATCTCATTCGAATTGCATTTTAATGAGAGTTTGATCTCGATAAACCCTAAAATCAAAATTAGGGTTCATCAAATCAAAGCTTAGTAAAATCCCAAATTGAATGAGGGGTTTTGATCAAGATGGAGTGTAGAACATCATGTTAAAACAGTTTTGTTGATTGTTGTGATTTAAATGTTTCTTTTGTTTGATCTAGTGCTCGAAAAATATGGGTTTATGATAATTAATGTATTAAAGTTATGGGTTTTGAGTGGGATTGCAATAACATGCTTAGTTGTTTCAGCTAGAATCATGTTTGAGCTCTATTGATATCATAACATATTAGTCTAGTTACATTTCTTGGTTCGATAGTTTCATGTTGCTCGTATAATGTCATATTCTCAATCAATGTGAACCTAACTGTTTTATATGTTTAAATGAGCTTGTGTTGATAATATCATATGGAAAAACCTTGCTTGAAAATTGGTTAAAAGTTGAAATCGATCGAACCAAATTTTAACATGAACCGAACCAGTTCAAGTTTCCCATGAACCGAACGAGTAAAATGGGCCGAACGAATGAATATATAGTAAAGACCGAACGAGTCTATATCAGTATGAGCCGAACGAGTAAATTTTAAGTGTGAACCGATCGAGTGTTAAGTGGTATGGACCGAACAAGTTTAAAAAAAGTGTGGGCCGAACGAGAAAATTTTGCTATGGACCGAACGAGTGAATATGAGTGTGGACCGAACGAAGTGTAAAAAGGAGTGGGCCGAACGAGAAAATTTTGCTATGACCGAACGAGTGAATATGAAATTGGACCGAACGAGTAAACTTGTTTGTGGACCGATCGAGTAATCCAACTCATGGACCGAACGAGTAAACTTTATCATGAACCGATCGAGTGAAAAATGAATGGAAACAGATCTTGTGCATACTTTTGTGAGTCAAACCAATAAGATTATATTGTGATCCAAACGAGTGCTAATGCGTTAGAATCATAACCAATTTTTGACATAACACACTTAAGATCAGATTTTATTTACTAAGGTTAAAATAATCAAGTCTCTTAGTTTAAAATAGACATTAAAAGCTTGACAAAACCAAAGTTAACTACATACAACTTAGTTGTTACCTTAGGTGCCTTTGTCTCATACGCCATTAGTCTATCTAAGATGATTGATCTTCAAAAGTGCTAAAAGTCATACAGGTTCTAGGCCGTCATTGATTGTGTCATATTATAAATTGCAGTAACTCTTTCTTAAACAGAATCATGGAAATCTCAAAGGCGGATCAGATCGCTTTGGATGATGCTTTGGTTGCTCCTGCGAACCGACTTAAGATTGGCAAATGCAATCTTCGATTAAGCTCGGATGTCACTTCAAAGGATGCAACTCTTCAAGTTGTATATGATGTGTTAAAGCTCACACCTTTCTACAAAGCATTCCAAGTCTCGGCTGATGTTCCTGAGATCTACATGCAAGAGTTCTGGGCCTCTGCTTATATTCATAACCGATCTGTCAGATTCAAGATGAACAACAAAAAGCACATTCTCAATCTTGATCAATTCAGAGACATACTTCAAATTTGCCCTAAAGTCGGTAATGAGAAGTTTGAAGAACCACCTCTTGAGAAGGAGATTCTCGCATTTCTAGCCAGTCTTGGTCACTCTGGAGAAATAAGAAAGATCACTGATGTCAATGTCAATAAGCTGCATCAACCCTGGAGATCATTTGCTGCTATCATCAACAAATGTCTCAGTGGTAAAACATCCTACGACAGTCTTCGTCTTTCTCAAGCTCAAATCTTATGGGGAATGTACAATAACAAGAAGGTTGATTATGCATATCTTCTGTGGGAGGACTTCATTTACCAGATTGAGAACAAGAATACGAAGAAGGGCAATGCGATGTACTATCCTCGTTTTACCAAGCTAATCGTCAACTTTGTCATGGCTAAAGACCCTTCAATTCCTCGAAGAAACAAGGTTAATTGGCACTATGCCAGAGATGACCCAATGTTCACGACAATCAATGTCATCTCAAGGAATGAAGACACTCAGTTGTACGGGACTATCTTACCAGCAGAGTTAACAAACGAGGACATCCGCAACTCTGAATCATACAAAGAGTATTATGCTATTGCTTCAGGAAAGATTCCTCCAAAGACAAAAGCAAGTAAGAAGAAAGCTGATTCTGATGCAACCACTAAGCAGAAGCCTCCCACAGTCCCCAAAGAAAAGAAAGGCAAGAAGACTGGAAAAGGAAAGCAGAAGGCTAAAGAGTTAGAGACTATCTCTGAGGCGATTTTGACAGAAGCTGAGCAACTCAAGATAATCACCAAGAGAAGCCGTAAAGAGACTCACAGCTCTCATGCCAGCGGGTCTGGTGCAGATGAAGGAACTGGTGTTTCACCAGGGGTTCCCGATGCACCTGATTATGACTCAGATGATGATATCTCCTGGAAGTCAAGTGAAGATGATCAAGATGAAGATAAAAATGAAGATGATGAGAACGTTCAAGATGATGACGATGATGCTAAAAGTGGAGATGATGAACTCAAAAGTCAAGATGATCAAGATGATGATGATGAAGCACAGACTGAATCTGAAGATGATGGTGATGATTTCATTCATCCAAAGCTCACAACTCATGATGATGAAACAACACATGAAGAGGAAACTCTAATAAAGAAGACACCTTAGATCCAACAGTTCATAACCCTCTCATGTTTCCATCCTCAGATGAGAAGACAGTGACAATGAGTTGAAGGGGTGGATGTTAAAGGAGAAAAAGTCGAGATGAAGATGATACATTTATGTAGAGACCAAGGCAATGAGGGCGGACAGAGATACAATGCCAAGAGTGATAGGCTCGAAGAATCACACCACAAATTGAGAAGTTAGTGAACGAAAACTTCGAGTCTGAGGTTCTGGTACGATCTTCAAGGAAGCCAAGACGTCTCATGTTGTAGCTGCTAATCTTTTGGAACTAGAAATAAAAAAAGATCTTAATTGACAAGATGGAATCTAACAAATCTATCAGCAGGTCTGACATCCAAAGGCAGCTCTACAAGGCATTAGTTGATGCATATGAAGCCGACAAAATTCTGCTAGATATTTTGGCGATAACGGTCACACTAAAAAAGACCGTGAGATGGTGCAGATGTGATCAGAAAAACCTCCGCTGGAATAGACCGGGGGTCCAAAAGAAGAAGGTCAGGAAAAGAACCTGAATCTACCAGTGCTCCAAGAGAAAAGACAACCACGACAGCAGGAAAGACTACTACAGGTTCTAAGACTCATAAGCAATCTGCTAGCCAATCTGCTCTTGTAGGGGAAAAACTATGCATCTACAGTATATCTTTGAAGCACTGCACACAGAAGTTTGAAAACAAGCGTCATGATGAACAACCGGAAGAAGAGGTCCATCCTCTTCCTGACTGGTTTCAACAACCTAAACGACTACCTTCTCCTGATCGTGCATGGAACAAGTCTGTACCTGCTGATCACGAATCCGTCCAACCTTGGCTAAGCAATCTGGCAAGAAGACATGACCTCAAGAGTCATTCGATGAGTTAACAGACATTACATTTGACTTCTCGCTTTGCGATAAACCGGCTAAATGGTCTACACTAACACCTGAATTGTTAGCAGTACTAAAACATTTAAGCTGATGAAAGGAACACGCATGAGCTTGACTAAAACTTGGAATACTTTTGTGAAGAAGTCTACAAAGCCAAACAGAAAAAAAATAGTCTGATAACCCGATGGCCGTCAATATCCTCATGATCTGCGAAAAGCCTACTACTGATTGGTTCCCAAATTCTCAAGGCGTCATGTCATACCGTTTCTCACTCATCAATTAACGACCTGATACCTACGTGGTGGTGAGTCGTAGCCGCAAGTACTCTACTTTTGTTACGAAGACCAAGGCTGCAGTTACGGACATATTAAATGGACTGAAGACTTAGTGCTAACTCAATGTGGAGTCAAGAGTTAGTTAAATACGACAAATACGCTCTTTGGGGAATCTTACATTGAGGCAAGAAGCAAAGACAATTCTATGCATTTGCGGCCTCAAGGGAATCAGCTCGTGACGTTCTTACTCAAATAGAAGAATTATTGCTGTCCACAAGGTGTAAAATAGTCGAAGCAAAAACTACATGCATCTTGACTGGATCACTGTACGTAGGGATGACGACATTCTTTACAAGTTCAAAGAAGGTGATTTCCACAGACTTCAGATCTAGAAGGTCATTGAAGGACTTTGCTGCTTCTTCTCGTGCAAGGAAAGTTGACAAATTCACATTGAAGAACGGGGTCTTGCATTTAATGTATCCTTAAGATATGTTCACAAGAAGTGTTGTCATCTAAAGGCGTGTGGAAGACCTTCAATTGGGTGTTGAAAGCTATCAAAAGAAACTCAACCTCACAAAGCCTGACACGTACAGTCAATTGGGTGTTTAAAAGCTTTCAGATTATTATACTCGGCACCATCTTTAAACCCTTCAAAAGTTGAGGGGAGCAATAATATGTCTCCATTCTGGCTAGTATACCATTTTGTCCTCCGAACGGATTAATCAATTGATATCCAAAATATCAAGGGATTAAACATTTTGGATAAGGGGAGGGCAGGGGGCGGAAAAATTATTACCTGGACTTATGTATATTGACAGAAAGTAATCCATTAAAAATAGACTGATGCACTCCACACTTTGCATTTACTGCAATTACGATGCAAGTGTTAAGGGGGCTTTTAGTTGATGAATTAAAAACATTCAAGTGTAAAACCTTTTGAATTTTTATTTCAAAACACTTTGAATGAATTTTTCAATGATTTTGGTTTGTAATGGTGTTGGAATACCCTAAAAGAACCGACCATGTACTTATCTTTATGGAGTTATAGGTGGTTTAGTATAGGTATTAATATTCCATGAATCAGCTAGAAACTAGAGGATCTACCAGGGTATCACTAGTTAGTGTAGAAGTCCTTAGATATGATTAAATGAGAAAATGTGAAATCGGGAATAATGCTGTCTGAGATGGAGCTACACTGGAACAAACCCAACATAGGTGTTAGTTATGAAGTCTCGGTAAGCATTTGAAGGGGTTAAAGAATGAAAAAGAAAACATGTAAGGATAAAGGGTGACAAAGAAGAAGCTCCATATACTTAGGCAGAAAATCGGGTCAATTTACATTTGCTGTCAGATTACACTTAGGTGTTGTTTGGACATTGAGTAACGTCATGGACCTTAGTGGACTTTATGAACAACCCCTCCCAGGAGTCACTCAAAGTCGAAAGACTTTGTTCAAAACTCATGGGATACACTCATTTCTATTGACTTTTCTCACATCGAGTTAGTTGATATTAAAGGTGGTACTCAGCTCCAGCCTCCGATCACTAAAATAAAAGTGCACTATTGAGTATAAGACCAAGAGATCATCCATTAATATTATTAGGACACTTGTCATAAATTTAGCTGTTATCTCACTTAATGTGTAGATCTAAGTAATTCTATTAGAGTCTACGCAAGATCCTTGTGATTTGCAAGAACATCGAGTGCTACTTAGGTATCACAAGATAGATGGAAATTCCTGCTTGAGCACAACAAACAAGCTATGGTAGGTGCACTTGTTCGATTCTTATGAATCAAGCTTGTGACAACTGAAAAAGCAACATTGTTTGCGATTATTTTTGAATCAAACTTGTTCTCCAGGTTATGGATCAAGCGGTTAAAGAAGTTTGAATTGCTTAAAACTCTCGATGTGTCACAAAACCACTTTAGCAAGTGACACGTCGATTGATTTTCAAATCGATTTTCTATATCAATCGGTGAGATAGTAACTCACTGGTTCACTCTTATCGTGTTGTCTGCTTTAAGACGTTCCGATAATGAGAACATGCTGAGTACGATGAATCTAATACTTATGTGTTAGAAAGATTCAATACTACAGCTGGAAATCCTGTCAAGAAGATTCTTCTTAAATTGAATCTATCTGATCACAGGTCGATCCTCACGGATTTGAAGGTTACTCCAACCAAACCTAGGCGAATGACAAAGCCATATTCGTCCCCCCGCTTTATTGCTAACTGTTTTTATGCAGGCTATTTAAAGATGGTGGTGGAGGTTCCTGATTCCAGCTGACTCACAAGATCCATAGCCACATGCTCATACCCGATAGACAAACATAAGGACTTCATGAAAGGCTCAAATACATATTTCAAGACTTCCGCTACTCTGATAACGAACGTCTTTCTCGAAGTGACGAAGTATTATAGTTAACGGAATTATGAAAGACGTAGCATTAAGTTTTTCAGAAAACCCATTCAAAGAAAGGTATGAGCATGTTGGTTCAGAAATCACAAATCCACAAGATGGCAAAGTTTCAAGATGGCGAAGAGATTGTGCTTGGTTGATGATCTCAAGATGCTCAAGATCACAATGTCAAATACAAGTTCATCGGACAAGTCAATCCAAAAAATCAATGATCACTACAAAATACTCACAGGTGTATGTCAAAGGACGAGCTAAAGATAGAAGACAACACATTGTATGCTAGGCTTAAAGTTTTGTAAAATGGAGTGACCTCCCTTAGGGAGAGATTGTTGGAAACACAAAAAGTGTCGGTCACTTCCAAGTTGTAATAGGTCTTAGCTCGTAGATTGTGTCATGTTAAGTATAGAAGCTAATCCGGCCCAAGGCCCATGGGAAGCCCATCATAGCCCATGGGCCGGCCATCATGTAACTATATAAGCCCTCTCCTAGCCTTGGAGAGGGGTTGGTTGTTTTCATTTTTTTACATTTTCCACATAGTAATAACACTTCATCCATTCCATATACTTTCTCTCACTAAACATCACAACTCACATCTCTCTCTCTCTTGTTCTTGGTAGATCTTTAGATTACATGTTTCTTCAAAACGCAAGATTTCCGAGACAAAATGCAGTCTTCACTAAACGCAAGAGTTCCGAGACAAAACGCAATGAAATCTTAAGACAAAACGCAATGAAATCTTGAGACAAAACACAGTGAACAAAACGCAATGTTTGAAGACAAACCGCAAGATCTTGAGATAAAACGTAATGAACAAAACGTAAGATTTTGGGGCAAAATGCTATAAAAAAACGCAAGAAGTCTTTAGGCAAATCGCAACGAATGAAGCAAAACGCAATCAAGAACACCCCTTCAGTTAGTTAAAACGCAACCAAGAAAAAAATCACCAAACTTTCTTGAAAGCTACGAAATGATGTTAAAACCACATAGTAATGATACAAGGGATAGTTTTTAGCTCAAAAGTACAAATCTTTAACTCCTTTAACCACAAACAAAGATCAAATGTTGATTTTTTTCTTGTTTTTTTCGAACAAAAAAAAACCAACATAAAACCCACGAATTTCACACTAAACAAACACTAAACACCCCTTTAGCTCTGGTACCACATGTTATCCCACTAATTTAATCCATTACACAACACAACCATTACCAATAAGCTAGAAAATAAGAAGAAAACTTAAAGAGAGAAAGTAGAGAGAGAAACAAAAGAGGAATATTATATTAGAGAAAAGAGTGGTGAGTTACAAGAGATAGAAATGTAACCAACACCCTCTCCTTGTGTGGAGAGGGTTCTATTTATACCTATGCCTTGCTATCTTGGCACTTGGGCTTTCTAAACGGGCCGGGTTTGGTTTAACTTGGGCTTTGAGCCCAAAACACGGACAATATTAGATTCAATCCAAGCTCGTTAAACCTGACTAGCCTATTACAATACAAGACCTAGTTTGACTTTCTAAGACCGATAACATTCTTGTTTGACTTAATATAATTAAGGCTAACATCTATAACTCAAATTCTGTAAGCGTTGTAGCATCCTCATATGAAGATTGTGGTTGAGAAGAATCCTTGGCTAGAATAGCATCTTCAAGTGACTCTTGAACCATCTTTAGGATCATCGGGGGGCAAAGTTAGACAATTCCTCTAGCAGAATCTGATGCAGTTGATTCTGAACTTGTTTTGTGATCCTTGCAGTTAGTGACCCCGAAAGGAAGTTCATGAATTCTTCTCTGGTTGCTCTCAACCTTGCATCTAGATGATCATCAACTAAAGCTGTCACTTGAGTGTGGAGAGGATTCTTTTTGAGCCCAGCAACTTCTTTTTCTAATGCTGTGACTCTGTTGCTGAATTGAAATATTGATGCAAAATCAGGAAGTGTAGATGGAGGATTTATAGCTTCAGGTGTTGGTGGTGGTGTGGATGTTGATTGTTGTGGTGGAGGAGTGAAGGATGGTAATGATTGAGGGATGATGGTGGAGAATATAGGTGAAGAATCAGAGATAACCGAGACATGTACTATAAGGAGTGTAGGTGTATGCTGGCTTGGTACTTCATGATGGACATGAACATCCATTGGAGAAACAAATTCTTCATCCGTATGAGGAATATCTGAAAAGTTTAAGAATTGAGCTGCCAATTCAGATGAGTGAGAAGAGCTGGTAAATAGGACTTCAGTCTTCTGTGGAACAGTAGAAAGTGTCACATGAGCATCTTCTATGACTTGTACGATCTTTGGATTTTCATTCCCTTGTTGAACGTTAGTCATTGCAGCATCGGTACCCTCCTCTTGAATAAACTCTTTATCAGTATCATCTGGTTCATTCAGCCTTATATCCACATCATCGTATAACTGACTAGTAGTGTAATCCATCTCTTCATCTTCATCACCTTCTGATTTATCAGTAATCTTTGTTTCATCTTCATCATTAGAATCATTGAATGGGGTTTTAACAAGTTCGTTCTTCATTTCTTCTTCATCATTTTCATCTTCTTCATTATTTCGCCAATATTAAGCTTCACTTTCAAATGATTCTTCTTATGTCACATCGGGAACCCCTGGTTTAACACTAGTTCATTCACTTGTAACAGAAGGTTTGATTTTGGCAACACTTGGAGCACTTTTGGTAGCTGTACCAGATCCACTTGGATGTGTCTTGTGAAAATCCCTCATACTCTTATTTCGAACTTCTTTAAATTGAGCAACTTTAGTTAAAGCCACTTTATAGAGTAATTCAATTCCTTTGCCTCGAGTAATATCGACCTTTTCCTTCTTCTTAGACACTGGTATATTAGGAGTTTCTCTAATAACAACACCTCTTGCTGGAGGTTTAGTAGTCTTCTTTGCATGTCTCTTTACTCTCTTTGACTTTCCTATAGGTTCTTCAATTGAAACTGGGACATTAGTGAGTTTAGGAGAGGATGGCTTCTTGAACTTTCTTGCCTTTTTAGGAGGTGTAGCTCCTAAAGCAAAACCAATGTAAGTCTTGTATGCTTTGGTTTCCTTCATCTCAGGACTGGTCAAGGAATCAGGAAGTATAGCACCATAGATTTGAGTTTCTTCTTTTGCATAGACAAATCTTAAAGTGTTAATCAAATAGCCATCCTTAGAGGTGTGCATCCCGATCCTGTTTCTCCAGGAAGTGTCTTGTCTTGAGTACAAAAGTGATGAATGATTACTTTGGTGAATCTATGGTAGTACATCTTCTCTTGCATTTTGTAGGATTTGTTGTCAATATGGTAAATGAAGTCTTCCCAAAGTAGTTCAACATAGTCCACGTTCTTCTGATGATACATTCCCCAAAGGATTTGAGCTGTGGAGAGACGAAGCTTGTCAAGACCAGTTGTCTTTCCAGATAAACTTCTGTTAATAAGAGCAGCAAAATTTCTCCAGGGTTGATGCATCTAATCAACAACAACATAATTGAGTGAATGGATTTCACCAGTGTGACCAAGATCTCTTAAGAAAGACACAATTTCTTCATTAGTAGGAAGTGCATCAAAGTCATCATCTTGTTTGGAAAATGTTAAAATTTTTAAAGATAAAAATTAACAACTATTAAAAGACTTAAGAACATCTAAATTAAATGCTATTGCTTACAATACAAGTTTAGAGTCTGTAGAAGCAAGACTTCTAGTTTATAAGAAAAATGAGTCTGTTTAGACGAAGATATCAAGGTCTTAAAACGTAGATTCATTTAACAGAGAAGTAGATAAGTAATAGGTTACTATTTTAGAGCTTAGAAGGAAGTGGAACTGGCTTAAAAAACAAAAGATGAAATTCTGTAACAGTAGAAAATTTTGAGAATTCATCTTAAAACTTAAGCAAATTAATAGACTATCAGATAGTTGATAAGTGCAAAACAGGTTTAGGGTATATGATGTTCCAACCTCCTCTATATGGAAAACTTTATGCCCTCTCTAAACTGATACTATCATTCTCTAGTTTAGAAGAGTTTACAAGTGAGCCTATAGTTATTAAGCCTGTAATTGAGAACAGTAAAGCTAAGGCTAGTGAAGCAAAGCCTAAAGCAGTTAGGAAGAATAATGGTGCTCTAATTATTAAGGATTGGGTGTCTAAAAGTGAGGAAGAAGATGTGCCTCAGGCTAAGATTGAAAAGAAAACAGTTAAGCCTAGTTTTGCTAAGATAGAGTTTGTTAAACATAAAGGAAAAACTGCTAGGAAAACTGCTAAACATGTTGAACAACTTAGGCAAAACACTCATACTCCTAGAGGCAATCAAAGAAACTGGAATAATATGATGTCTCAAAGATTAGGAAGTAATTTTGAGATGTTTAATAAAGCTTGTTATGTTTGTGGAAGTTTTGATCACTTATAGGTAGATTGTAAAAAGGTGAATCAAAAACAATTTAAAAATACAAAACCTCGTTCTAGAACAAGATGCTAACGGTGAATCATCAGATAATTTGTCCAAGAAGGGATCACCCTGTCCTAAAAGGAACATGGTTCCAAGAGCAGTACTAATGAAGTCTGGCCTAGTATCACTTAATACTGCCAGATAAGTTAATACTGCTCACCCAAAAATAACAATGAATAGGTTAGGACCATGACAAATCTTTCCAAATCTGCACATTCAACTGTTAAGTGGCCCATTCATAAGAATACAACATTTAAAAACAGTAATTTTAATCAGAGGGTTAATACTGTTAAGGATAAAAATGTTAATGCTGCTAGGCCAAAAACAGTAGTTAATCTGACTAAGCCAAAGCAGTACGTTATGATGTTAAGGAGATAATTTTATGTTGTTAGGCCTTAGCTTGTTAGGTTTGCGAAACAAAGACCTAAAGTTTTGACCATGTTTTTATAAAACACAACAGTGCATCAATCACCCTAAAGAAGTTTGATTATGTTGATGCACAAGGCAGATCCAAGTCAGTGATGGCTTGGGTCCCTAAAAGAAGCTAATTTTACTATCTAATGTGCAGGGCAATCCATAAATGGATTTACAGGTTCAGGAGTGATTGATAGGTGGGGGATTCTCAAGGCACATGACATGAAAATGTCATAATCTTATTGACTTTGAAGAAATTGAATGGAGATATGTTGCTTTGAGGTAACCCGAAGGAGGGGAATTATAGGAATTTGTACAATCAAAACTGGTAATTAGATATGAGAAGTGTGTATTTTGTAGAGATTTAAAGTTTAATCTCTTTAGGTGTCTCACAAATGTGTTACAGAAAAAAAGGTATCTCTTTAATGACATTGAATGTATTTTTTCTATCTCAAACTTTAAGTTATACTAATGATATTTTAGTTTTACTTAATGTTCCAAGAAAGAATATTATGTATAGTGTGATTTAAAGAATATTGTTCTAAAGGAGGTCTAAATGTATCTATTGTAAAAGCCAATATGATGAGTCTGAAACTTTGGATAGGAGCTTGGACACATAAATTTCAAAAACTATGAATTAAACTGGTTAAGGAAAATCTTGTAGAGGTTTATCCTTAAAACTTTTTGAAATTCATCAAACCTGTGTTACTTGTCAAAAGGGAAAGCAACATGTTGGGATTAAAAGACTTCAAGATGATTCTTAGAATTACTATTGCTCAGGTATATATTAGTGATGTCAAGCATAACTTAGTACTGCTGGTAAACTAATGAAAATTATGCTAAGTAGTTAGTACTAGTAGTATAAAAGTTACTACTGCTAGTTACTACTGTTCGTATATATTACTACTGTTAGTATTAAGTTACTGCTGCTAGTAGAAGTTAAGACTGCTCAGAAATAAAGACTGAAAATATACTAAGTAGTTACTACTGCTAATATAAAAGTTAGTACTGCTAGTGTATGTTAGTAGTGCTAGAGTAAACTTCTTAGTAGTTAATGCTACTTGTGCTCAGTTACAACTGCTGAGTGATTACAACTGCTGGAAGAATTTTGCTGACAGGATGAGATCAAAGCTTATTCAAAGAAGAGATAAAGATTGTTTGGAGAACAAGAAATACTTACGAAGATAAGTATTTGTTTATTTGTAAAGAAGATATGTATAACTTATTTGTTTAAGAGATTATGTTTGTTTATAGAAAAGTCATGATATGTTAGAAGTATTTGTGGGCCTTGTAGGGACTCCTTGGTGTATAAAAGGAGGTCTAAGGGCCAAAAATATATTTGTTGTTAGATACACACATTCATATATGATTTAGATATCATAGCTTAAGGTTCGTAACTGTGATCGCCAATAGATCTTGTAAACCTTTATAAAGGGTTAGTTATATTGATAGATCAAGGAAAACTATGCTAGAATACTTGTTGATTAAAAGAGTTTGCGGAATCTACTCTTTCACATATTTAGAAGAATATATATGTAATTTAAATCTGTAATGCAGTAGAATGATGATAATGATATAACCAAAAGCGTTTTAATATATTATGATGAAAATATGAGTACTCTGTCTAGTACAAGGGGTTGACCACTCTTGAAGCTATGATGTGTCTATCGTGATGTGTTTACAACCATACCTAGGATCTCCTTTTATACACCAAGGAGGTCCTTTACAAGGATAACCACAATTTCTAAACTTCTATAAGATATCACATATCTTCTAATTATATAGGATATACATTGAATCAGTCCATTACACATAAAGGGGTTTATGTTACACCTTCCCACACCAGAAGGTGTTTGCTAACATGAAGAGACCATGCAAGGGTTTTTCTGGAAGAGTTACACCACTATTCTCCACAATGATGGTTCAAGCTACAAAAGACATGGGTGCAGATTCAGCTACTCCTACTGATTCCTATTCCACACCCATTATTTCTTAACCATCATCATCTAAACCTCAAAAGAAGAAGTCAAGGAGGAAACAGAAGAAAGACAGTGGTCCTACAGAGCCTGTCACTGATGAGGCTCATGTATCTACCCCTTCCTATGATCCACATCAAAGTGGTGAGGATAATATGCAACTTTCTAAATTGATGAATTTATGTACCAGCCTACAAAAGAAAATGCTTGATTTGGAAAAAGCCAAGACTGCTCAAGCAAAGGAGATTACTAGTTTAAAGAAAAGAGTCAAGTAGTTGGAAAAGAGAAGGAAGTCAAGACCTTCAGGGCTAAGAAGGTTAAGAAAGATTGGTTCAACTAGCAAGATAGAATCCTTTAATGATGCCAGTTTGGGTGCTCAGGAGGATGCATCCAAACAGGGGAGGAAGATTGAAGACCTTGATGCTGATGCAGAAGTGACTTTGGTGAATGAGACTCAAAAGATGAATGATGACAACCTAATGTTTGATACAGGTGTGTTGGAAGAGCAGGAAATTAAGTTTGAAAAGGTGGTTGAAGAGCCTGTAGTTAGTGTTGCTACAACTACAAAGTCAATTCCAGTTAGTGCTGCTGAAGTAGTTACTACTGCCAGTGCCAGTGTTGAAATTCCAGATGAATTGACTCTTGCTCAAACTTTGATTGAAATCAAAACTGCAAAACCCAAGCCTGTTACAACTGCTGCTACAACAGTTACATCTGTTAGACCAAGGGCTAAGGGAATTATATTTCATGATCAGGAAGAACAAGTTCCTGCATCTACAAAAACATTTTCTTCTTCACAATCACAACTTCCACAAGTGAAAGACAAAGGCAAAGGAATAATGGTGGAGCCTGAAGTGCCATTAAAGAAGAAAGATCAGGTTGCTCTTGATGAAGAAATGGCTAGAAATCTTGAAGCTCAGTTGCAAGCTGAACTTATTGAAGAAGAAAGGCTTGCAAGGCAAAAGGAAGAAGAAGCCAACATAGCTTTGATTGAATCATAGGATAACACACAAGCTATGATGGAGGCAGACTTTGAATTAGCTCAGAGGCTACAAGCAGAAGAACAGGGAGAGATAACCATTGAAGAAAGATCTAGATTGTTTGTAGAGCTCATGAACAAAAGAAAGAAACACTTTGCAAAGCTTAGAGCTGAAGAGATAAGAAGAAAGCCACCTACCAAAGCTCAAAAGAGAAATCAAATGTCTACTTATTTGAAGAATATGGCTGGATACAAACATAGTCAGTTGAAGAGCAAAAGCTATGATGAAATCCACAGGAAATGTTTCATATAAGATGATGAAAAGGCGTAAACACTTTTGTAGATATGATACAGGAGTTGAGAGTCATGCCTTCTCTTGACGTCGTTGGATATCTTTCTTTTTTTAAACCGAATACGAAGATAAAGTGTCAATGTATAGATCACTTAATGTTTGAGTTTGCTTGTTGTTATTGGTATTAAACATTTTGGTGTTGTTGTGAATGGATATTGGATCTTAAGTTTATGAAGTGATTGTTATAGTGGTTATGAGAATCGAATTCTAGTTCACGGGATTTTACAAGTGTGGTTTAAACCGAGAAACTAAGTTAATATTTCACGGTATTTTATTAATCCAAGACAAACCGTAGAAAGTAAATTTTTCTTGAAATGTACTTATTTCGCAGTAAGAAAACCAAACATATTCCTTAGAAATTTCTTATGACATATTCCTTAGAAAATTGTGATGACATATTCCTCAGAAAATTGTGATGACATATTCCTCAGAAAATTGTGATGACATATTCCTCAGAAAATTGTTATGACATAAACCGCAATGACATATTCCTCAGTTTATAAACCACAGTGACATATTCCATAGAAAACTGTTATGACATAAACCGTAGAGAAATTTTAACACCCCCAATTTTCACGCAGCGGAATATACAACATTGGGTGTTAATTCATAGCACAATTACACAAGGATATAGAAAACGACTCGAAAAGAGGCGTTTAAAAACATTGTTCCATTTAAAGAAGTTTCAGAGTAATCAACATACGTCCCACAGGATCGTTACCAAATTCATAACATGAGTTTTCCAAAACATGGATAATTAGTTTTATAAATGGAACAAAATACAAGTTCTTAAAAACTTTTAGCGCAGACTCCTCGTACACAGCATCCATCACCCTTGGTTACCTGAGATAAAACATGCTTAAAAAGTCAACAATAATGTTGAGTGAATCCATAGAGTTTGTAAGAGATAAAAGAGAACACAAGTTTTGTTCATCGTGTGACTTGTTGTACGGACAAGCCATTAATCAAGTTTCTATTGCAATAAGCTCATGACACCGAAGCCTTGACGTTAACACATATCTTGTATGTAATTCATGTTGCCCCATAACTAGGTATTATTGCCTTATACCTAACTTCTAAATACAAATTGTCCGTTGGGTGCTCGAAAGGATTCGATTCAGACCCCCGGACAGGGCTGTCAAACCCAATAGATCTATTTACTTGTACTAGCGCTCACCCATTATAGGCAATTAACAGTTCATGATGTGGGGTCTTTTGGCAATAGCTACTCATGCAATTAATCTCATATTCGGGTCCAGCATACCATAAAGTTTCTTGTGTTCAGTTTATAAAACAAGCATGTATCTCCCTCGCGGGGTTTATAAATACAGTTTAAAAGTTGAAAGGCGAGGCTATGAACTCACCGTAAGAACAATTAAATCAGAAGTATTACGAGTCTTGAACGAGCGGGAAGTACTCCTAAGCACCTCCTAAAAGACGTGACGCGATTTAGTACGTAGAAAGTAACAATACGTAAAAATTAAACATGTGATCATGAGATGTGTTTCCGAGATAAGCATGGCATTCCACTAGAACTTCCCCAAGTCCTTTTTAATCCCAAATTGACTTGTGACCTGGTCTTATAAGCAAATGAACATCTACTAAGTTTCGGCTTCTAACTTTTATTTTATCACGGTGTACTATACGTTTTTAAATTTTTAGACTAGACGTAAAAACTCGGTTTCTGATTTTAACTTGACTTCATGGACTCATATCTCCTAGCTCACAAATGTTCTATATATGAGGCTTTTACCCCTGGAAAGCTATTTGTGTCTAGTTTCCAGAAATGTAAGTCTCATAATTTACAAAGTTTCGTAACTATGTGAAAAGACCATTTTACCCCTGGTTATCCAAAACAGAAAGTTTCAAAAAAATTTACCCTTTACTAAAATGGCCATAAATCCCAAACCATGATAGCAATGAAGGTGAGGTCAAAGGCTATGGTTTCCTTATGATGTCTACCACTGACCCAATCTTTAAGATCTATTATTTTATGGCAAAAATTTGGAGTTTAACTCGTATTCTAATCATATGTCCAGATTTGACCTATTTTCTTGTTTTGGCCATAACTCACTCATCCTAAGGAGTTGGTTGAGCATCCAACTATCATATGATGCTAAGACATGTATCTTTCCAGTCATGTAAATTAATCATTGTCTCCAGGCCAAATATTTTTAAATAATCACACGCTTTGCTACTGTTTTCAAAACAGTCCCATTATTTCAACTTAAAACATTTATAAACTTCATTTTAATTATCATCTACCCACTTGCAATGCCATACTAATCTAAAAAACCCTCAAGAACATAATCACACATATATATTCAGAACTTAAACATCCATTTTCATGGATTAAAATTAAAGAAAACAAGAAATAAAAAGATAGGGATTACAAAGGAAAGATTAGGGCTTACAAAAAGAAAGATTAAGGCTAGAGAATCAAAACAAGAACACCCTTCTTGCACAAGGGCTGAATTCGAACCAAAGTTGTTAGCCTCAATTTATTGAGTCGAACAAGGAAGCTCGGTCACTCTACGATGGAGCTTCGGTCTTTAATTAGTTAACGTTGTAATAAGATAATATCGGGAATCGGGCTCGATAGTTAAACTAATATTGTATATGTTTCGGGTTTAATCCCAAACAAAACCCAAGCCCGGGTCCTAGTTAAATATCTCGCGCGTCACATTAAATGTGTAGGGGTATATATATATTTAGATATTTTCTAAAAATATCTAAATATATATAGATATTTTCTTTTTAGAAAATATCTAGTTTTTCATTAATCAAAAATATCTTTTTTTCTAAAATCTTTTCTCTCTCAACTCTCTCTCTTCTCTCTCATCATCTCTTTCTCTAACTCTTGCTCTCTTTCTCTAGTTTCTTGTTTCGTGTTGTGATTTATGAAGTGAAAGTGTTAATCGGGTTCCTACAATTGGTATCAATCGCCTCGGGTGGATTTTGTGGTTTTTTTTTGTTGTGATAAGCCTATAGGGATCGGCAGTTTGGTTGGGTTCTTTGTGGCATTCGGTAAGCCTTTTTTTCGTGGCTCATTTTGGGTGTTGCAAATGCCTTATTGAGCTCATAGTCTCTAGGCGTCATTGGGTTCTTGTTGGTGATACTTGTACGATCGAACAAGTGGTAAAACGTTTCAACGGAACGAGAGGAAAACTTGTACGATCGAACGAGTGAAAAACGTTGGCACCGAACGAGCAGAAAACTTGAACAACCGAACGAGGGAAAACTTGTACAACCGAACGAGTGAAAACTTTTTGGACCGAACGAGTGACAAATCTCAAGGACCGAACGAGTAACATTTCAAGGACCGAACGAGTCAAGTTTGTCGAGCACCGAACTAGTAACGCTAGAAGGAACCGAACGAGTAACAAATTTTTGAGGACCGAACGAGCAACATTTCAAAGAGGACCGAACGAGCAACATTTAAAAGACGACCGAACGAGTTTTTTTGCTACGTTGAACCGATCTAAAACACACAAGAACGAGTTTCTTCACGTTTTAACAAACTTTCGGTTTTTCTGTTTCGTGTATCGATTGACTACACGACTTATAACTTAGACCGTTGTGACCGTGTCGTCGTTTCGATCATCGTGGTATATTCGGATTTCACCGACGATAACCGAACAAGTTTAAATGATCAAATAGTCAATCGTGTTCTTATATTTTTTTTAAACGAAGGTGATAAAGAAAAAAATTGGAGGGAATTTTCTATTAAATACCAAGAATTTGAAAAAGACACATGCAACCCCTAGACTTTAATTCAAATTCACCGTTCATCATTTGTTTGTTTTTATTAACCTCTTTGTTAAAACAACGCATACGAGCCAGTCAGACAAACTCATTTTTTAATCTACACTATCTTCTCAGATTGTCTCCCGTATCATTTCTAGACCAGTGAGTTGGCTATCTCCAACTTCACTCCAACAAACAGGTGATCTACAATTATGGCCCATAAAAGTGCTTAATGGAGCGTGCCTTAATACTCGCGGGTAACAAAGTAATATGAGAATTCGACAAACGGCAAATGTCGATCCCAACTACCCTCCAAAAAATCGACTTCACCAAGCTCACAGCATGTCTTCCAAGTACTGTAATCGTTCCTTACTTTGACCCAAGTCCCGTCTGCGGGTGGTATGTGTCTCAATATCCGAGTTGTGGTTTCCCAAGGCTACTTGAAGTGACACGCCAAAATTTGATGCAAACTTGCTAGTCGCCTGTCTGATATTATTGATATTGGCACTACATGCCACAGACCACTTTCTTTTAGGTATAGTTGAGAGTTTCCTCCATACTGTCGTCTTCTTACTGGTAAAAGTGTGCCGACTTGGTCAATTCGGTCCGACAATGACCCAGATTGAGTCATACCCACTCGGAGTTCTTGGGAGTCCAACAATAAAATCCATGGTTATTCGCTCCCATTTCTACACAGGAATTTCTGGTTGTTGGAGTAAACCAGATGGCTTCTGATGTTCAGCCTTAACCTTGGCACAAGTCAGGCACTTGCTAACATAGGTAGCGATATCAGCTTTCATGTTTGGCCACCAGTAAAGTTGCTTCAAGTCTTGGTACATCTTATTGGATCCTGGATGAATGGAGTATTTGGATTTATGGGATTCGTGCATAATTAGATTCCTTAATCCTCCATATCGTAGCAGCGAGACACGCTGGTCAAAATACCTTGTTCTGTCAGAACGGACCTCGAATATCTGCTTGGTCAGCCTTCCCAAATTCTCTGCTTTCACATTCTTCTTTTTCATTGCTTCTAATTGGGCGTTACAGATTTACTCAGGTAGATTTGGGTGTACAGTCATTACCAATGCTCTAACCCTTATTGGTTCTCTTTCCTTATGGCTCAAAGCGTCAGCCACCACGTTTGCCTTGCCCGGATGATAACGGATCTCGCAATCGTAATCGCTCAAGAGTTCGATCCACCGGCGCTGCCTCATATTAAAGCAGCATCCTTGAATCAAGGATAATTGAAGGCTTTTGTGATCCGTATAACTACACACTTCGTTCATAGAGATAAGTCACCGATAATCATAGTGCAAAAACGCACGGCTCCTAGTTTTCTAGGGTCATACAGGGTCGTGTAGATCTCCTTGTGAGTTCTCATTTCGGGACGCATAATCTATAACCTTTTCTCTTTGCATCAAAGACAAAAACAGCCCAAAAACCCATTAGTGATGCATCGCACATGATACCACCATTCATCTGATCCTTCGCGCAATGTCCAATAAAGGTGCACAACACAGTTTCTTCTGCTTAATCAATTCGAATGCTTCCTCTTCGACATTGACCCCAATTTCCGTACTTCCTTATTCTTACTGTGGGTTAACTTGGGTAAGAGTTTTAGAATTAAGGAAAACCATCGATGAATCTCCTGTAATAACCACATCCAAACCCAAAATTATTACAGGCCTGCACCTCAGTTTGGTGTTGTCGGCGTAGCCAGTTCTTGGATTGCCTCGATCCATTTGCAGGAAATCAACGTGAACGGCCTGTACTATCGAGTCACATGACCAAGAATTAATACAGAATTTGAGCCAAAAATCACACTCCAAAGAATTTGCGTATAGTTTTCCTCCTTTTCTTTTAGTAAGTTCTAGAATGGTCTTAACAAGTGTTCTTCACGTTCTTCTTTTCCTTGCCTTAAGAGATAAGAAATATCATCGATAAACACGATAAACGAACTTGTTCGAGTACGGCTTGCATACCCGATTCATTAGAACCATGAACAAACCGGCAGGCGCAGGGCGCATTGGTTAAGCCGAACGGGCATCACTTAGAATTCCATAAAGACCATATATCTCAGTATGAAAGGAGGCAGTAATACGGGTGGATTCTCTCTAATTCGAGTTTGATGATAACCGCCACCCGTACGCAGGAATTCAATTCTTCCCTATCGAATATACACTCGAACCATGGAGTATGATTCGAATAATTGTCATCAATTAACACTCCGAGGGATTGGGAACAACGATTTTTGAGACCACATAAAACTTATTAAATATCGCGATAAATGATACACATCCGAAAAGTTCGTCCTTTTTTCCTATCACGAATTCGAACACCGGAGCTCCCCATGGCGACGAGCTCGGCGAACAAAATCCTTTTTTCTAATAACTCTTGGTAATTGTCAGCTAATTCCACTCATCCTCGGAAGGGTGCCGAATACGGTGCGGGGCGCGCACAACAGGTGCAGCACCCGGTACAAGTTCAATCTTAAATTCCACTTGCCGAGGCGGCAGGAGTCCTGTAAGTCGCAGGAAACACCTCGGGAAATCTCGAATTACGGTACATCTATCCGAACATATTCTCCTTTGGTTCTTTCTCGGTTACATGTGCCATGAACAGCTGATGTCCTCTTTTAATGTATTTGTTGGCCTTAATGCAGGATATTACCTTCAATCAGGACGTACCTTGGTTGCCCTGAATTACCAACGTTTTGTTCTTAATAGGTATATGCACTACCTTCTTGCCACATACGATAATGGCGTCTTGTTCCACTAACCAATCCATCCCAATAACCACATCAAAAGTTCCCAACTTAATGGGCATAAGGTTAATTTTAAATAGATGGTTTAATAAGTTTCGGGTACACCCTCTTAGAACGGTATTAGTGCTAGCGACCCTTCCATCGACCAATTCGACCTCATAACTAGTATCTAGTCTGACCGAATTAATATTAATCAAGTGACTAAAACTAGTGTTCACGAAACTTTTATCAGATCCTGATTCAAACAACACATTAGCATAACGATTGTTGAGTAGGAACGTACCCGTGACCACATTTAGACCTTGTTGCTTCTCAGTATCTTTAATCATGTAAGCTCGACCTCGAGCTTCCTCGCCTTGTGGGTCCTTTTTCTTCGGGCAATAGTTCCTTGTGTGCCCCTTTTCTCTACAACCATAACACGTCACGGTTTGTCTCGCATTAGCACCCGTAGCTATAGCCTTGCCCTTACAATCTCTTGCCATGTGGCCTGGCTTTCCACAATTGCTAGATACTACCTTGCAAACCCAAATGAATGCTTTCCACAACAATTACAGAGCGGTTTGTTGTCAAGCAACCCACCTTGCTCAGCAGTAGCGTGGTCATTGCCCGCGCATTACCCTGCCTTTGATTGTTTTGCTGGTTATGGCGGGTGTTGTCCCTATCATTGTTTCGGTTGTTACTATTGTTACCACCATGTGAACCTTCCCATTTTCTTTTGTTTCCTTCCGCAATCCTTTCCGCCCGGGCCTGTTCCTTTTGTTCCATCAAAGCGTGTGCCATGCGCACAGCTTCGTTTAGGCTTGTGGGTTTGGATCCAATAACTGTTCCTTTGATGTTGTCCGTCAACCCTCGGATATAAGCTTCAATTTTCTTGCGTTCACTCGGGACCATTTCCGGACACAGTTGAACCAGCTCATGGAAGCGCTGAGTGTATGCAGATATATCAAGATCTTTAACCTTCAAATTCCACAACTCATGTTCCATTCGTTGAATCTCCTTAATGGGGCAAAACTCATCTGTCATTAACCTTTTCATTTCAGCCAATCTGATTAGCAGCCTCTAATCCCCTAGTGGCAACTTGTGAATTCCACCAGGTTAAGGCGTGTCCTTGAAGGGTTGCAGCAGCAAATTTAACTTTCCTCTCTTCCGCACACTCGTTGATCCCAAAAACCATCTCCGTCTTCTCAAACCACCTACATAGTTCCACCGCTCCCTCGTGTCCATAAAAGACCGTAGGGTTGCATTTCATAAATCCCGAAAAGGTACATTCTCGAATAGCTGGTGCCCTACCTTGGCCCCCAGCCCTGTTAGCATTGTTTCCTTGCCTTCCTGTGTTTTACATGTCTTGCTCGCTCTTCCACCACATCAGCGTTGACTCTCAGAGCGAAGAGTCGCTCAATTGCAGCTTGGCTTGTGCTTTTTGGGGTTAGGAATTATTGCTCAACTGTGAAAATAAACTAGTATTTCAAACTTGTTATTTGATCAGTATTGATAAATCTCAACAAAATATCAGTTATATTTTCATGTTCTAATGATGAACTAAGAAATAATAACAAATGATAGATATGCCACTACAAGTAATAAGTAAACTTACATTATACTATAGCAATGAAATTCATACAAATAACTCATTGAGTTTGTATCGCAAACACATATTAAGGTTCTGGTATTGTTGTTAACTTGTTGAATTAACAGATTTATATAACTAAAACTACATCATTTATAGTAATACTATTAATAAGTAGATAGATGCTTCAGTTTTGCACAGTAGCATTCTTAGCTAATCTAACTGAATGGTTTATATTATAAAAGAAACATGGTAACTAAATGCAATGGAAATCATCCATATACTAAGAAATGCAAAGTTGCAAACCTCATGCAAATTACTCTTAGTATTAAACATATTTTTGAAAAAAAAATATATAACATTTTTGGGTCTTATCGGGTTAACCCGATAACCCGATAAGATAAATAATTCAACTCGAACCTGACCAGATAACAATAGCGGGTTATTGGGTTCGGGTCAAAATGACACGATAAGATTTTTAAACCCGATTAGACCCGACCCTATAAGCCTTATCGGCTTCGTGTTCGGGTCGGGTCAACTCGACCCTACTGACACCCCTAGTAGCATTTGTTGCTCGCCTGACCAATCACAATATGATTTAATCTGACATGTTTGCATACTTTAATAGATATCCGTTACCTTATTAGTAGTAGTTGTAGCCTTTAGTAGAAAGCCATCCCCATGGAGTCATAGAAATAAAAGTCCTGACATGCTGCTACACACTTTTTTTACAAGTGCTTGCATAAACTTGTCGTATTTTGCTGTAACCCTTGCCCTTTTTGTGAGTTTGGATTATTTTGATTTTAGTCCTTTGAGTATTTGACTATTATCGCATGTTAGAACAAATATTTGTGATGACAATGATGAAACATGAGATTTAAGTATTATAATGTTTATTATGTATAGAAACTCATCTTGTGTGATTTAAATGTCTAAATTAGTCCTTCGACTATATACGCTTGTCCAGTTTATTTAGAACTTGTACGTGTTGACGAAGGTAAATTTATTGAGTGTGAAGTGATCATGGTTTATTTGAGAATAATAGTCCTTTTTAGAGGTTATTATTGTGTTATTTGTATTCCGGGTGGTTGACCCGTGAATTTTCGAGAAATACCAAAAAATGAGTCTTGACAAGTCCATTAATGTCCAAATGAGTTTTTAAGGGTTTAAAGTGAAAATATGTCAAGTAAATACTCTAAGTTATTGGAAAAGTATTTTTAAAGTGTATAAAAATGCTTAGTAACTTTAGGGAGTATTTTACGGTTGAGTTTTATGGGCTTTTAAGTGATCCCGACAAAAAAAGAAAGATCCGAGACCTCATGGGATACCCTAACCGGTCGTGTAAGCCTAGGGGACAGGAGGCAAAAATTTATCTAACTTTTGTCCCCCACTAAATTATTGTACATAAGATGCTGGTCCATTACCTCACATACCATATCATTTTTTATTTCAAAAAAAAATAAAAAGAAACACACATAAATGTGTGTGTTTTGTGTTTTCGTCCGCCACCATCCATAAACATACACCATAGATTTACCAACTTGATCGAGAACGTGATATTCCTGGGTTGGATACGAGTATTTAGGTATACATTTAAACAACGTTAGGATGGTCTGGTTCGTGTTGAAATCTACATTTTTGAAAGATTATATTGTATGTTTTTTAAAAATTTTAAATTTTCGTTTGCCCTTTTTAGGTTTTTATATAGATGCATATATTGTTTAATGTACAAGTGTATCATTGTAAAAATCAATTTTTGAAAACGAAACGGATATAAAAGGGGTGTTTGGTTGCGTTGAATAAAAAATCAACAAAGGTGTTTTTGTAGTTTTGATTTTGTGATCGTGATGGTTGAATAATATATGTGCTAAAAAGCTTATTTTGAATAATAGGCTTGTATATCTAAAATTTATGGGCTTGTCCCGTGGCTAATTTTGAGCTTAAATGCTCACGGTCATTTTCACAAACACAAGTACGTGATATTGATTATATTCATGATATGGGTATAGGTTTGTGGACTATTTTTTATAGCTTATGATAGTAACCAAAAATGTGCTACTTACTTACTAGCTTATTTTTAACATAATGTATAAATTTAGGAGCTTATGGCTCATGGCCCAATAAGCCCATTTAATCCGTTGGCTTATGGAGGCTTATTGTGATCCGGAATACTTGTTACTTATTATATTGGACTTATATATGATATTGGGCCTTGGTTTTTGGACTTAGAAAGTATTTTGGATATGTAAAAACTATAATGGATCCTTATTGGGCCTTAAAGCCCAATAGCCGTAACTAGTCATTTTGGGAGTTTAGATGGATTTTTGGGAAGTGAAAAATACTTTTGAAATGGTATTGAAGGTCGTTTTGAGAAAGTTTTTGGTAAACGTCGAGAAATGTGATTTTTGGAATTTGGTTCGGAAAGTGTCGAAATGTTAGGAATTTGTTTGAAAATAAGGTTTAATAACCTTGGAAAATGTCATATAAACGTACGGGTCATGCCGAAATTTCATAAAAAGTCTATACTTAATTTTTTTACTTAAAACGTGATTTTTGTATTAATAATAAAATATTAATATTTTATTATTTTAATAAATCGACTAAAGGACGAAAAATATGATTTCTCTTGAAACTTCTCCGAGATGTTTAATATTAATAAGCGTTTCATTTCCTATTAATATATGGTTAGTTGATGGGGACTAAGAGTACCGAATAGGATTATCGAGTTATATTTATGATAGTTTATTATAAAATAAATAGTTACTTTGTCTATTTTCCTTAAACATAGTATAAAGAATAACTAGGATGAGTTTATGGGTCGATATGAAATATTGAGATTGGACGTCAACCATCACAACACTAAAATGGTTAAGAGATAATTGACAACGCTACAAAATCTAGTATCAAAACATGAAGATTGTTTTGGAAATGAATGATTGAATGGGACATTAACTAGATTTGGTCGTGTCTGGACATCGTAGCATTTGCCTGTGTGGTATGAGATTTGGTTGCTAGAGACTTTGCTTGAGGTGAGTTTATCGTACCCTATTTTTTTTTGTTTTTCCGTTTGAGGGAAAAAGATGCTCCAATGTGTTTTTTTAAATATTATGAATTGAATGTTAGAAATGTGGTTTTTTTGGGATAAGATATGTGCTTCTGAAATGCTTCGTGAATATAATGTGTTGCATATTGTTTGATCGATGGGTACCCTACCCTAGTATTTGTGTAGTTATTGAGCGCTGTTACGCCTACCCTGGTATGTGTGAGGTCCTTGCCCTAATTTAGTGCTCCAGTTGGCAAGCCCTTTAGGTGCGTAAGTGACATATGGTTATTGACTAGCAGAATTGCTAGGTAGTGTTACATGATTAGCGAGGATGCTAATTCATGGGGTGTTTGTATATATTCACTATCATATTGCACTATTGTCCACTGTCCTTTAAAATTTGCATAGCTTTTGGGTTAAGGTCAAACCTACGAGCTCACCAACGATATTTTTACAACTTAATTGTTTTTTTTTTTTTTTTTTTTTTTTTTTTTTTTTTTTAATTTTTTTTTTTTTTTTTTTTTTATTTGTTTTTTTTTTTTATTTTTTTTTTGTTTTATTTTTTATTTATTTTTTTTTTTTAGTTTTCGAGTAACAATTTTCAGTGAAGTGAAAGAGGAAATAAGTGGTGTTATGTGATAGCAGACATTGAATTATCCCCGTGTGGATTTCTCATGTGAAGTCTTGCTTGTTTATTTTATTTGGTTTTAGTATTTGGAAGATTTTGGTTTAAGTTTGGATATGGACCCCTGTGTGGGCTATTAAAGTTGTAAGAGATTATGAATTTGATTGTGATTTGGGACATCACTCGAGGTTGTTCAAGGTGAATGGTCTTTGTAACACTAGAAATTTTATGCATTGTAGTTTTCCCTCTATATTGTATCTTATGTGTTATTGTTGATCTTATTTTGCAAATTCCTAATTTTCTGCCTTATCGGGTGTGACATTTGATAACACATTAAGACAGTAATCATTTGAAATAATCTTATGCAAATGCGTTTGCCACTGCACTAAGTTTAGGCAATTGAAGGTTATTGACTATTCGGCTATGTTAGTGACATTCACTTATATTTGATTATTTTTATTTGTTACATGTTATCTCCTCATGGTTCATCTCGGTCAACATCAGAACTTATCATTAGTTAATGCTAGTAACTAACCATGGACATGTAGAAATTGTCTACCCTTTATGTGGCTGCCAAAATACCATAG
The DNA here is from genome assembly GCA_026074375.1 of Tanacetum coccineum. Taxonomy (NCBI): domain Eukaryota; kingdom Viridiplantae; phylum Streptophyta; class Magnoliopsida; order Asterales; family Asteraceae; genus Tanacetum; species Tanacetum coccineum. The sequence continues at coordinate 118,575 of BQNB010001457.1, forward strand.
GGCAACCTAACTGCCAAAATACCCTTTATGTGGCTGTTAAAACAGTAGCCAAACACCACTTTTATTGTTACTCATTATGATGTCTTTAGCATCCACATGCGTATATTCTTTTGTATAATAATTTTTTTTTGCAACTACACAGAAAGAACTTCAAGACGTACTAAAGAGCAACAAAGAGAGCGGGGAGAATGTTCCCCAAAAAGAAGTAATGAAAAAAGTTTTGGATAAAACCCCCGTGGTTGGAAAAGAGGATGAAGAATACGAAGAAAGTGATGAAAAAGAAATGGAGGTTCTAGATTTTAACACCCCCAAATTTCACGCAGCGGAATATACAACATTGGGTGTTAATTCATAGCACAATTACACAAGGATATAGAAAACGACTCGAAAAGAGGCGTTTAAAAACATTGTTCCATTTAAAGAAGTTTCAGAGTAATCAACATACGTCCCACAGGATCGTTACCAAATTCATAACATGAGTTTTCCAAAACATGGATAATTAGTTTTATAAATTGAGAGTCCCTTAAACTGAATGGATCTTTGCAGCCTATAAAGGATTATAGCCAAGATGTATAAATACAAATGACTATGTAGAAACAATGACTATGTATACTGTGTGTTAATGCAGAATCTCAACACAAGTACTAAGAAGAATAATTAACAACTGAATAACAACTATATAAAAGTGTTCTTGTTATTACAAATTGCTAACTATGATATTGTATATGATATGCTATGCTTGTATATTCGTATATCTAACTATGCTTGTAGGGATCCTTTTATATCTTAAGGATTAACCCTAATAAGCTTACATATCTATTTCTTAAATATCTCTAAAATATCTTTTAAAGATATTTTGAACGGTACTAACTATGTTACTACTAACGGTACTAACTAACTGACAGTACTTAATACTTTGTACTGTCGGTACAAGTAATAACTGTCGGTACTAACTATTGTACTGTCGGTACAAAGTTTGGAAAAACTTAAATCCTAACAATCCTCCCATAAACGATGAATGGTTAAACTATTTAAACATCCATGTATTCTTCAATTCATTGAGTCTTCTTATGCACAGAGGAATGTAATCCAAACATTTGTAACATTTCTTTATCTTGTACAACTCAATCCTTCTAACAGCAACCTTGTCATGTCAGCCGCTCAGCAACTTCTTTATAGCACTCGCAATAACTTTTTACCTCAATCAAACTAAGTTGGCATTTATAGTTTTTTGGCAAATACCAGCCCATTAATGGATTGATGAATCCTTTTACCAGAGCCATTTGCTCTGGGATAGATAACTCTTATCTAAAGAATAATGGTGAGTTTAATTACCATATAGTTATTTTTTGGTAAAACTATCAACCATCAACGGAATGATTTGTCTTTACCAAATACCGTTTGTGTTTGGACTACAATGCTTCATTGCCAAAACATGGTGCATTGAAACAACCATAATAGTTTTTAGCAAACTATAAGCTACAACAGTTTTGAGTAGCTAAACCAAGAACAATTTGATCTTGGACTAGCCAACTCTTCACCAAGAAGCAAGGTGAGTTGAATAACCCTATATTTTTTGTTAAAAAGTACAAACCATAAAAGATTTGAGAAGTTCTTTACCTCAGCCGTTAGCTTGAGGACTAGCCCAATTCTATGCCTGTTAAGCATGGTGAATTGATAACCTATTTTGTTGTGTGGTGTTCAGTCTGAGAGACTGGCACAGGTTTATGGTGACAAAAACTAATTCAAAGCACAATATACACAAAAAAACAAATAACAGAAGATAGAAGAGCGGTACAAGACAAATATAAGAAAACTGTATTAACTATGTTAATCCGATTACATGCTGATTGGTTTAATTAGTGCAATGGCTGTTTATTTCGAGGCGGCATATCTTTCATAGACTTAGGCGGGACTTCATCCGAAGACCTAGACACGAAAAATCCTGTCACGATTAACGTATCCGCATAAAGCATCCTATAGTTCAATTATAATCTATCATAGGGAATTAAAGCAGTGGCGATCCTGTTAATACCCTAGCCCATCCGGATTTTACCCACTTACTGCTTGATGTTGTCTTATACACCGGTAGTCCACCACCAAAGAACTATACCAATTAATCAAGAACAATACTGGTTAAACATTTATCGGGTCACCTGCCAGTCCAACTAAGCTCATAATCAAAGGGTACAGACAAGGCGTTAATTGTGATCCTATTGGTCCGGGCATATAAGGCACAACATGGAGAGCTATCACGGCATCTAGATTACTGGTTAAGTTTCACTAGACCCAGTTGAATCATAGGTCGCATGTACAAGCACATAAACAAGCATAAGGCGATAAACATAATTAAACAACAACGATTAAGTAAACAAGCCGAAAATCAAACCAGATCATATAATCTTCATTAACATGGCTAATACCCGAGGGTATTAGCCACCAATCATTGTAATTTTACAAGCATGATCAAATAATGAAAATCGAATGATTAAGAAAGTAAGAATTACATTATTTCTTTTATGGAATTATGTTGGGTGCTTGACCTTGGCTGCTTCTAATATCTTGGAAAATTCGACTTCAGAGTGTATGGTATAGAGAATGTAATTTTTGCACACTGAAACTCGTTTTTGAGTCAGATATTTATAGTGTCTCAAAATCGTCTCGATACGCCGTATATAGAGAGGTGAATACTGCGTATAGGGTTAATTTCCTTGGAGTTTGCGATTAGATCAAATCAATCAAGGTTAATTGCCATCAAAATCCATTAATTGCATATCTTTGACTTGATTGAAGCTGTGATACGGCGCTTCTATGGGTGACGTGGGATACGCCGAAGCGAGATTGATCTTTAGCGTATTCTGTGATGAAGCTGGCGTTTTGATACGTCGTATCTTTATTGTTAGATACGGCGTATAGTAGCAGATAATAGTTTTCTTCAAATGTCTTTGTTTTAGCTCTAGAATTGCGCCTTTAAGCTTCGTTTCTACAAGTTACTCCATAATTACTGCAATCATAAACTTTAAGCAATTAAGTACCAATATCTTGCAATAATTATATAAAAGTGGGTAAAATGTATGGGATAAATGATGGTAAAATGTGACGTTATTTGATGATATCACATACCTTTATTGAAGTTTCCACATATGCCGGGTAAGAGGAAAGTCGATGAATCAAAATCCATAAATCTGGGACAGCCCGCGCCAGGAAAAATGTTCCCAGATTTTTAGATTTTGGCTATCGTTTGTAATCGTAAGTGTTGCGAACGTTTATTTTTCTTCATTAAAACATAAAAGAGATCCTAGTCAAGGTCCTACCCCCACCCCCCCCACTACACCAACAGTCACCCCCTTTTTATTATGACAAATAAAATTTTGAAAGCAAAGTAAAATTACAAACATAGCAAAGATGAAGAACGCTGTTGATGTAGCTTGCGTCTTGATCTTGTCCTTGTAATTTGGTGAAGCTTAAACTTGGTCTTCACCGAGCTTTACTAGCTTATCTTCTCCCAATAAGCTCTAGCTCTTTGCTTTCCTTTAGAATGCCATTGATGTAGCTTGAGTCTTGATCTTGGCCTTGTAATTTAGTGAAGCTTAAATTTGGTTTTCACCGAGCTTTAGTAGCTTATCTTCTCCCCCGTAAGCTCTAGCTCTTTGCTTTCCTTTTCCCTCTTTTGTCGAATAAAAAAATGGCCAGGAATTTGGTCTTCCACTTGAAGGTTGATATCTTTATAGAGGTAGAGAGCATTACCTTTGAGGTGTTCTTGGCTACAACTCGCAACAAGCAAACATAAAACAACACAAGCAACAAACATATACACATGTTTAAGTACAACATGGGTTAGCTTACCATTCGAAAACAAGGATGCATACACATATGGATTTTTGTGACTTTGTACATTGTTGCATATATTCATATACATTTTATCATTTTATATGTATAGTTATCATGACTCAAATTACTTTTTGTTGAGCAAGGTAGGGTAATAAATACTATAGCGAATTATTTAAAGCAAGTAAGTCATATTATTTAAGCACATAGGATTACAAAGCCACCAACATCAAGTGAGTTACAAATAGATCTAGTGGTTACCTTATATAATCTTTTATAGTATCCATAGTGAAAGGAGGACACATGGGAGATACTTCATCAACTTTAATCATTCGAGATGCATCATTTAGGTGTTGATTTTCGATGTACTCAAAAAGCATTGTTATGATCCTAGCGTAGGGAATTGCCTCATCATGGAGATAATTCATAACGTTGGCACAAATAGGCAAAGTGATGAATTTTCCGGTCTTAATGCAAGAGAGCATGTAACCAACAATGTTGGCGCAAATTTCCTTGGCTTTTAATCTCTACAAACACAGTTGTGATTAATACATCCGCCAAAATTCTCAATCGGAGCATTAAGTTATCATTTTTTATCCCATAAAGGAGGATGGCACTCCTTTGCATGGAACTCTGGGTTTTAGTATAGTGTTTTCAATAAGGCACCATCAATTAGAGGATCATTGCAACATGAGGTGCGACGATAGAATTTAGTTTTTTGTGAAATCTCTTATTTCATATGATTTGCAATAGAACATCAGTCCATGATTTGAAATGTTTATGGCCTTTTCTAGATCACTTAAGTTCCATACATAGTCATGACTATACATGCTAAAATGAAGAGTGGATGATATCCTATTAAAGTGGTAACTAGTATAAAATTCTTGGATATGGCGAGGATAGATAGAGAATGGTAGTTGAGTAAACGAGAAGCATTTTTCAAGAGTGAAGGGTTGTGTTATTCTAGTGATGACCAGGAATTTATTGTCATAATGACGACCTTCAAGGTAATTAGGGTTTTTATGGATTCATGGTCGGTGTCGATATGCTTTATGAGACATCTAGGAGCCATTTTCAAAGGGAGATGAGAGTCGATTACTAAAAGTGATGATGATATTGATTACATTTAACAATCTTTTATAGTGGTGAAATCTATAGTTAGGTATAAGATCTTAGATTAGCTAATAGTTCTTGGATGATAAGACTTAGTACCTTTGATTCCTTAAAGTTTAAGGTAGTTATGATTTTTGTAAGGAAAGTACTCTATTAGGAAGATAATTGTGTCATGAAGATTTGAGTGATTTTATATCGCTTAGTTGAGATTTGGTTTAGTCTTAGTTGAGATTGGATGATCTAGTTTCATAAGCTAGTTCCTACACTTATATATTCATGCAATCAACACTTTAAATATGAACACAGATTGACACAAACAACAATTCAAAAATAAACTAATCTTTGTTTCCCCCCCTCATTACAAGGGTGAGTTGCGCTCCAATGTGATTTTGTCAGTGAATTTATCTATTTAATCTTTCATTTCTATCATGGGGAATAGAGCATGTAATGTTGCGAGTAAGTCAATTTCATACATTTAAATATGTTAGGCGATGATTACCACAATATTGACAAGATGTAGATCAAATTTCTTATTCATATCACATAGGTTTGACATGTAGAATCCGATATAATGTCAACCATAGTTTGAATAATGCATTGACATATATCCTTCATCTCATTAAAACAACACTGTCTGCTTAAACTTCCCCTGCCTTTCACTCAGTCATCAACACATAGAACATAAGCTCTACGGAAGACACAAGTATATAAGATAGTGAAACGAATTCTTAGACCATATCGTTATTTTTCTCTCAATGTCGTATCAAATCAATATCCTCTGCTATGGTGCATGTCAACATGAACAAACTCAACTTGACTCGTTCATTTGGACTTTAGAAAACTGTCATGCAAAAATTCTAGCTCTTGTTTTGTCTCTAGACTAAGTGTTCTACTCATTTTATCTCAACAATTCTTGTTCTATTGGGTGACCTTTAGCTTATTTTAAATTCTTAGGATAACCCGGCTCTAAAGCATTAGAATCTAATGATGGAGACATAATCGGATCTTGATCTACGGGTTCAATGATCCTACCATATTTTATCAAAGGAGATGACTTAGGTTCGGGCAAACTCTTCACATTGAGAGATTCCTCAATTCTCATTGTTTCCTTATTAAGCACTATGTATGCTTTAATAGTTTGAGAGTATCCTAAAAACACACCTTCGTACGAGTTTGGGTCGAACTTGGTGAGATGTACTTTAGTGTTAAGTATAAATACTTTACAACCAAAAATCCTAAAGTACTCTAATGACGGCTTTCTATTTCTAAGGATTTCATATGGTGTTTTCTCAATGAATTTTCTAATATAGACCCTATTAAAGATGTATGTTGCCGTATCTAATGCATGACACTAAAACTTTTGTTAAATGGATTGCTCATCTAACATAGCATGACTCATCTTTCTTAACTTGCAATGTGTTCTTTCAATAATCTCATTCGATTGAGAAGTGAACAGACCCGACAAGTTATATGACATTCCATGTTGTTCACAAAAGATCTTAAATTGCAATTTATCAAATTCACTACGATGATTGGTTTCGATGAAAACAATAGAACACCCATGTAGGATTTTAAGATTTTTCATAAGATTTCAAATTTTTCTAAGACATCATCCTTAGACTTTATAAACAAAACCCAAGTGTAGTTTGAGTGATCACAACGATCATCAAAGAGTAGAAGTTACCTCTGTAGCTTTGAATTGGAGATGGACCAAACAAATTCAAGTGTAACAGCTCTAAAACCCTAGTAGTTGACACTTCATTCCTAGTCCTATTGTTTGCATTACCTTGACTCCCTAGACCACATGTATCACAAAAGTGTTTTTCGAAGCTCAACTTTGGTAAGTTCCTTACTAACTAGTTGGAAGCTAAGTTTGGAACTAACCGTATACTTGCGTGACCTAAAATCCTATGCCCAATAGCGTTGAGTTGATCCACTTGGATGCAAGACAAATTTGTTGCTTGGAGTTGTCTCCCAGTTTGCATGTATATAATTCATTTCTCTTATAACCTTTAGCTAATGTTTTACCATTTTTACTAATCGTATAATCTACTTTAGTAAGACTAACTATACAATTATCATCACATAATTGACCTGCACTAATCAAGTTAAAAGCTAGACCATTAACATGCTCAACATTGGTAATTATAATGGAGTCATGAGAGATATTACCTTCACCGATGACCTTGCCCTTTAGTTTGCTCCCAAATATGACATGTCTACCATCATACGCCTTGTACAAAGTAAACAATCTTCTATTCCCGATAATGTACTTAGTGCAACCACTATCCATAATCTAATCATCCGGTAGTAGATCACATTTAAGACACACCTACTAGAAAATATGAATTCAAGGTTATGGTACCTATTATTTCATGGGTGGCGTTGTGGTTAGCAAATATGGTGCCCAGGTTAACCATTCTTGGGTCTTAAATTAATGCACATAATTTATGTAGACTGTACCTCGAGAACTCGAACCAAGGATTGTTTTGAACATCATAAAGGTTTTGAAAGTTTAGTCCAACGCTCTGAGGTGTTTTTAGTCTATGATTTGGGTAGGAGTTTTCTCTCCTTTGGAAGGTGTTGTGTTGATACGAAGAAGACCTTTGACTATTATAAAAATTTCTTCTTTCAGAAGAATAGTTGTTTTGAAATGAAGGTCTTCGATTATATGAGTTAGGAGGTCTCATATTAGGAGTGGGTAAGAGAGGACTTTGGTCAACTCGAGTTTGACTGTATCCAAGTCTATTACGTAAAACCAGATGATATCCTTATTTGATATGTTGCAACTTCTTGTACGGGTGTGTGGTAGCTAGGTGTTTGCAAAGCGATGTTAACATTGTGATCATGTTATGTTATGTTGTTTAAATTTTTTCATCATTAACCTTAATGCTTTGAATATGTAATTGACATGTGTCAGTTATGATTTATTGAGCTGCATTATTAAATATTACATAATGATTTTTGGTTAGTCTAACCCTTGAAAATCAAGCCTCCAAATGGTATACTAATCCGTGTTGGACTTGTACATGTGAAGTTGTTTGTTGTGTGTTGTTTGTTGTTCTTTTTGCAACCAACAACATCAAAAAGGTTATGTTCTTGACCCATGGATCCTCGCCTTGGAACAAGGGGGCAACGATCTAGGGGAGTAATTGAAAGATCTCTTCCATCTACTCCCTATTATATAATGATTCTCACCTTTTACCTTTTTCAAAGATCTCTACCTTCAATTCTATAACAAGCTTTCTTCCTTTCTACCTTTGCATTCGTTAATCAATCTTGGCAATATAGTATTTAAGAATCGAGATAAGATCAGCTTTTTTTTCTTTCGATAAAGGGGGAGTAGAAAGCAAGAGCAAGTTCTCATGGGTGAAGACAGAGTCCAATCTTCTCCAAATTACAAGGAAAGATCAAGACGCTAGCTACATCAATGGCATTCTTCATCTATCTTCGTTTTGTAATTTTATTTGCTTTTGGAATTTATTTCTCATCATCAAAATGGGGAGATTGTTGGTGCAATAATGGCTAAGTCTCATTTATATTTTAACGATGACAAAATTCTTACACATAAAATCACAAACGATAGCCAAAGCCAGCCACTGTCTTAGTGTGCTTCGGTTTTTGAAAGTCGGATTTCCTCTTACCCGACAAAAGTGGATATTTCATTACAAGTATGAATATGATAATTGAGTTGTTATGTAATCTTGCCAACAAGGATTAGGACTTAGAGACGATGACCAAAACAATCCCTCTCATTTTACAAAACGCTAACTCAAATTCTTTTCTAAATGCCTCTAGCAAAGGCCAAAAATCTTTTCTCACACCTAGGTCATTCATACTTTCAATATACCATCATATGAAATCATTCATATGACTATAATCCTTGCGTATGTCTTCTCTAATCACATAACGAGTTACTCCCTTATTGGTCAATTAAGTTCAGGTCACTTTGTGTAAATGCATCATTTCCCTTTATGGGAAGTGCTTTATTTGAGATGCAAAAAACTTATCGCATTTGCATCAAGGTTATTAGTGATTATGTTAATAGTTGCTTAATCATGGATTATGACAATTTATGTATTTAAGTTGTAGGTATTTTAAAGTGAATAATCTTTTCGTATTTAATTATTCCCAACAATAAATCCATTTAACAACAATATCACATTAAAATTTTGTGTCTACAATTCAATAAAACACTCTCTTCTAACCTTACATCTCATAACATTTCCTTAATCATTTGTTTGTTGTTTTGCATTCTAAACAAGTTCATCTCACACATTCCTACACATTACTCAAAAACTGTCTTCCTCACTTAAACCCTAAACCATTATCTTTCTTCATTAAACTTTTACTACACACTTCCTCTAAGTTTGAATTTGAATATGTCAACTCACATCTCTTACACACTTACTTCTTCTACACTCAATCCTCTCACAACTACCTCCACTCCCATATTCAAACAATGCTTTTATATTCAAACTTGTCTCCTTCATCCGAACATAGGCTCCTTGGTGTCAACTCACCAACTCACATACAACTTACTCACTCACTCACCTATAAAACTCACTCACTCACTCACAACCAATTCAAACAATGATTGTTTATTCAATCTTGTCTCCTACATCCTAACGCAGGGCTTTTGCAAACTTATACACAACTTTTTCAATCACACCACTCTGCCCTTCTTCTCCAAGTCTAGCAATGAAACCATTGCTCACTTACATCCTCTAACACCATGTTTTGTGTCTTAGACCTTGCTTCTACACATCAACCCCGTATAAACAAAAACATTTGATTGTAAATAACAATCTTCCTCTCACATCTTTTGGCATCTCACAATCCCTTTTCAAACACTCAACCTTCTTACAACTTTAATTTGAAATTTGAAATTCAAATTTGAGAGGCAATCTATTATCTAACTCTTACGAACACTCATGGATAATCCCTTAGTTCATTGGTTCTTTCATTTCTCTTTGAGAATAGACTAACACCCCAAACTATCTTTTTACACACTTCACAAAATGTTTTTTACAATTGCCTAATTGAGTTGGTTGACCTTATAACACTTTGGGTGTTGGAATAATCTTGGAAAACTCAAAACGTGAAGTACCCTTAGGGGGGTTAGCAAGACGGGTAATTATAAACCAAGCCCGGGAAGACTTATTCCTTGTTCCTGGGGCACGAACTGATGTGCCAGGTTATGTATTACCATATCTTGGTCTATAAATACCCCTTATTGGATAGTGTATTCCTCACCTCTTGCCATTCATTCTCTCTTTTATTTCTTCTTTCTAATCCTTGTAAGACCAATAATCTTTTTGTTGTTTAATCTCTTCTATTGTCATTAATTGAAAAAATACTTCTTTTGCAAAAGAGACACACAAGTACTTAATCCATACTTGTGTGTTGTGTTGATGGTCTTCTTATCTCTATGCCCTCTTTTTTAGAATCAATTCACTAGGTTAGTTTAGGCTTGATTCAAACAATCAACTATATTCATTTGTTACGGGTGTAATAAGTCTTATACCTTTGTGGTGAAGCATAGATCAGGTGAAGGTCTAGTTAGGGTTTGATAATTTTGTGGGGAAGTTCTTAGTGTTCTTAGTGGTCTAAGTAGTTAATTCAAATCACGAGATTCTTGTGGGTGGTTTCTAATGGTGAAATACCATTTGGAGTAGCTCTTCTTAGTGAGTGTCGATCTTTGTGCAATCGGTGGAGTAAAGTTGTTAACAGTTTATAGTCCACCATAAGGATTATACTAGAGTAATAGTGTAGGTGTCGTAGATTCGTTATAGGACGTACGGATAGTATAACTCCCCACCCATCCGAAACCACTATATGTTGTGGTGTTTATCTCTCTCTCTCTCTCTCTCTCTCTCTCTCTCTCTCTCTCCCCCTCTCTTTTCTCTCTCTCTCTCTCTCTCTCTATCATGGTGTTTGGCTGATTAGTTGTTTTTACCACTCGGACTCTTTAAGAGTTCAACTTGTTAAACTTTAAATATGTCGAAAAGACCGTATTCACCCCCCTATGGTTCTACACCCTGGATTGATTTATATTATGACCATGATCGTTGTAGAACTTTCAGTATTGCGTGTTGTTACTTTTAGCTTTTCATCTCATTAGGGGTGGAGAACGTTTCTATTTGCGCATGATTTCCCCTTTCAGTAGCTAATATATCAACAGGAGGTTTTAACAAAGTTTTCATGAGAAGTTCTTGTGCCTCGGCCTTGGGATCAGGCAAACATTCTTCGCTTGGTTGGCTTGATCCTCGTTTGGCATCACACCTTTCCTGGTAGCTTGCGACATGCTAGCTACCATAGTTGTAACATTTCTCATTTTCAGGTCATTTCCCGACTTCATTATTACCATTATTTATTTTTAGACTTTTACGCGTTCGCTTTTAATTATTATCATATAGTTAAATCGCGTAAACTAAAAATCATCATTCAACGTAAACGAGCACCAAACAAATAAAAGTTTACGTCAAGCAAGTGTTATATAATTATTAAGAGTATAATTTATATCTTTTCCTATTTTATTTGTATTGGTTACGTAAAACGTTTACGTTTCGCAATAAAATATATTTAGGCATACCGGAAGGGAGGGGAAGCACCAATACCCATCTATACTCAAACAAATACCCACCCCAATACATAAAAATTAACTCACTTTATCACTTATTAACCACTTATGCCGGATACATACACATACACTTGATAATTAAATCAAAACTTACTTGTATACTTTCCTAACCCCACACAAAGTACACTCTTGACCCATGTTTCTAGTAATTGTCAATATTCCTTGGACCTTAGAAGAACCTCATTTTCATCCCATTGCATAGATCGGTGGAGAGGTCTCTTTGCATTTTATACTTTAACCTATAAGATAAACCAAGGTAGTTTAAGGTTGTTAAAACTTACCAAATGATATTTTAAGCAGTACGAGGTAAGAAAAACATACACATCAATTAAACTAAACAAATTTCACAAGCAAAAACTCTCCATTTTCAACAAACATACCCACGGCTCACATTTCTTATCTAGGGTTTTCATAAGTTCTTATTTCACAAAGTATTCCAAGTGTTCAAGCATTGTTACTAAGTATATCTAAGATCATTCAAGGGTATTAGAAGCTTGGGTTTGTGATTTAACAAGGGTTATAACAAGAAGACTTTTAGGGTTTTCATTTAGGGTTTTGGATTTGGGTTAAGGATTAGGGTTGGTTCTTGGTGTTCTTGATCATCCTACACTTCTACAAGGTCTATTTAAATCTTATCATTTCCATTCATTTATTTAATTATGTACATGCTTGCTTATATATGTTAAACACCACCTAGCTTATTTTCATGAAATAATGAGATATTACTAGATATATATGACTTGAATTTATTATGTACATTGGTAAAATAACACTTAAAATGGAAGTATACATTATATATAAGTGTTAAATAATCTATATGGCTAGTTTATGAATTATTTTGTGTTAAAAGTTTAATTACAAAAGTTATAAACAAATGATTTTGAGGACACTTACTCATGGACATATTATTGAGGACTTAATATATATCAAGTTATGTCATTTCATAAGTTAGAGGATTTAACACCCCCAAATTATCACGCAGCGGAATATACAACATTGGGTGTTAAATCATAGCACAATTACACAAGGATATAGGAAACGACTCGAACAAGAGGCGTTTTAAAACATTGTTACCATTTAAAGAAGTTCAAATTAATCAACATACGTCCACAAAACTGTTACCAAATTCATAACATAAGTTTTCCAAAACATGGATAATCAGTTTTTATAAAATGGAACAAAATGCAAGTGCTTAAAAACTTTAGCGCAGACTCCTCGTACATAGCGCCCATCACCCTTGGTTACCTGAGATAAAACATGCTTAAAAAGTCAACAATAATGTTGAGTGAATCCATAGAGTTTGTAAGAGATAAAAGAGAACACAAGTTTTTGTTCATGTGTGGACTTCGTTGGTACGGACAAGCCATTTAATCAAGTTTGCTATTGCAATATAGCTCATGATCGAAGCATTGACGTTAACGCTATCTTGTATGTAAAATTCTGTTGCCCTTTAACTAGGTATTATTTGCCTTCTTATCCTATTTTTAATACAAATTGTCCGTTGACTGGGTGCTCGAAAAGATTCGATTCATACCCCGGAAAGGCTATCAAACCCAAATAGTCTATTCTACTTGTACTAGCGCTTACCCATTATAGGCAATTAACAGTTCATGATGTGAGGTCTTTTGGCAATAGCTACTTATGCAATTAATCTCATATTCGGGTCCAGCATACCATAAAGTTTCTTGTGCTCAGTTTATAAAACAAGCATGTATCTCCCTCGCGGGGTTTTATAAATACAGTTTAAAAGTTGAAAGGCGAGGCTATGAACTCACCGTAAGAGCAATTAGATCAGAAGTATATCAAGTCTTGAATGAGCGAGAAGTACTCCTAGGCACCTCCTAAAATACGTGACGCGATTTAATACGTAGAAAATAACAATACGTAGAAATTAAACATGTGTTCTTGAGTTGTGTTTCCGAGATGAGTATGGCATTCCACTAGGACTTCCCCAAATCCTTGTTGATCCCAAATTGACTTGTTGCCCTGCCCTGGTCTTATAGGCAAGACATGGAACAAATTTACCAAGTTTCGGCTTCTAACTTTTATTTTATCATGGTATACTATACGTTTTACAAATTTTAGACTAGACGTAAAAACTAGGTTTCTGAATTTGTCTTGACTTCACGGACTCATATCTCTTAGCTCACAATTGTTCTATATGTGAGGCTTACACCCCTGGAAATCTATTTGAGTCTAGTTTCCAGAAAGGTAAGTCTCATAATTTATAAAGTCTCGTAACTATATGAAAAGACGATTTTACCCCTGGTTGTCCAAAACAGAAAGTTAGCAAACTTTTTACCCATTACTAAAATAGCCATAAATCCCAAACCAAGATAGAAATGAAGGTTAGGTCAAATGATATGGTTTCCTTATGATGTCTACTACTTACCCATTCAAAAATATCTATTATTTTATGGCAAACTTTTGGAGTTTAACTCGTATTTCAAACACATGTCCAGATTTGACCTTTTTCTCGGTCACTCTACGATGGAGCTTCGGTCTTTAATTAGTTAACGTTGTAATAAGATAATATCGGGAATCGGGCTCGATAGTTAAACTAATATTGTATATGTTTCGGGTTTAATCCCAAACAAAACCCGAGCCCGGGTCCTAGTTAAATATCCCGCGCGTCACATTAAATGTGTAGGGGTATATATATATTTAGATATTTTCTAAATATCTAAATATATATAGATATTTTCTTTTAAGAAAATATCTAGTTTTTATTTTTTCATAATATATCTTTCTCTTTTCTCTCTCAACTCTCTCTCTTCTCTCTCATCATCTCTTTCTCTAACTCCTGCTCTCTTTCTCTTTTCTTATTTTCGATTTGTATTTGTGTGTTATGAAGTGAAGCTAATCAAGAACCAACAAAAGTAACCCTCAAAACCCAAGATTAAAGAGCTTCTAACCCTTCTCTAGTAATGATAATACTTTTCCAACAAAACCCCAATCAAAAAGCTTCAAGAAAACCTCAAGAAACAAGCCCTAACTTCTTCAAATCTTCATGAATCTTTACCAAACTTTGCAAGAGGCTTTAGGATGGTGTTATGATGCCTAAAAGGAGTAGGAAAATTTTGTATGATGGTGGTGGTGGTGAGGCTAAAATCGGCAGCAAACAAGGGAAGAAGGGAGGAGAGGTTTTTGAAATGAATGGTTTAATTTCACAAGAATGCATGTATGGAAAATAGAGAAGTATGATTAGGTTTATAGAAAAGAGAATGGGTTTGTGTGTGGTCCTAGCAAACCGGCCATAGGGCCTTGGTTTGTGTAAAATGTATTTTTTATTTATTTTTAGTTATAAGTTTAATTAAAGTATGGTGTAAGGTTTAAATAAAAGTAAAGTTTTTAAGGTAAAACGCGAGTTTTAGCAAGAAATTTTCGTAAACGCGAAACACAACGGAAAATGAAAATGAGGAAAATTATAATCATCGAGGGATATTATGAGAATATTAAATCACTTAAGATGCGAAGACGGAATAGATTTCTAAATACGGCTCACGCAAAGCTAAGAACGAGAAAATCTTACTAAATCGGGTAAACGTAAAATTAATAACTCGCTTAAAAATGAAAATAAAAATAAAGCTCGAAGTAAATAGTGACCTTAAATACGGAATATTACAGAAATTACAAGTGATATTTCAATACATAAACCACAGTGAAATGGCTTTACATAAACTGCAGAGAAATGGTTTTACATAAACCGCAATATTTTATTATTGTGTGTTTAAAATCAACAATCATAAATATTAAAAGTAAACGCGTATCGGACTAAAATAAATAGTGACGAATAATAGGAGTCGTAAAATGACCTGAAATTGAGAAATGTTACAGTTCAAGCACCACTACCAACATCAACAACAACTGTCACAGCAATCACAACAACAACAACATCTCTACCACTACCTCCACATCAACCACAACAATGCACCGCTTATTCGATCCTAGTCCGTCGAATAAGGGTGAAATCGAACAACATTATGGCGGATCTATTACAGACTATTTTGCCCTGGGAAGAAAGGTGGGACAAAACATGGAACACGGCTATACAACTTGGAGAAGCTCGATATTCCCCACAAGGTAAGCCAAGCTGTTGATGAGATAGTTACTGATGCAGTAGACTGGGCAATGCAAGCTCCATTACGAGCTCGCTTCAGGGATCTGCCCACTGTCGATATGAAGGAAATACTGCAACAACGAATGTTTAAAGACGAATCCTACAAGACTAATAATGTTCACAAGGACTTGATGAAGGCCCTAAGAATTTCTTGGTGTTAGATTTTCCCTAATCAAAGTCTTGTGATCAGGCAGGAAGCTCATAAAAAGCGACAAAAGAGACGTGACGCACCAAGATCTCCTCCCGGGTCTCCACCATCACAGCCACCTCCTCCACCTCCTCCAGCAGGCGCATCTGGTGCTCTAGGTACTTCAGGAGCATAGGGGTCGTCTCAGTTGCCGCCACCTCCACCTCCTCCATCTACTGGTACATCTGGATCTACTCCGCAACAGGGCTGTGAAGTTCCGAGTTCATCCAAGACTACAGCCTCAGCTCAACAATCTATGGCTTGGACTACATCTGATACTAGATATGAGTCAACTGGCATCGCAGGGGCTCAAAAGCTATCTCCTTCAGATGATCTAATGCATGATGACTCCGTTCCCGACGAACAGGTACATGTATCTGATGATTAAGACTTCGGGGATGATCACACACCAACAGGTGCTGACTCAAGAAAAGACTAGTGGAAGCCTTTACCTGAAGAGGAAAGACCAGCGACTCCTGAACCCGCTTGGTCCATTCTTCCTTCTATGTGTCAGATGTAAAGACATCTGGGCGTCTGCATTGCTTCAAGCTACTGAAACCCCCTGCTGAGAACTCTTGATGCAAAGACTGGCGACTTGATGACTTTCTTAATTGGTACTGCTGGCAAAATAACAAGTCTCAAATTACCAATGCCGACTTGGAAGGGCGGCATATAAAGTGGTTCGGGTATTATATCCAGATTATCATTCACCTTCAGTTCCAAATGGAGGAGTGTCACAAGATGCTCACAGATCAGGTTGACTGGGCGAATCCGAAAGGAGATCAAGTCAGAATCAATGTGAACCGACCACTGCCTCTCGGTGGTCCTCCAGGTCATGTCACTATTCAAACAGAATTCTTCTTTAACAAAGATATGGAATATTTGAGATTTGGCAACAAGGGAAGCATGCCTGTATGTCAATCTCCAAGATGAAGAGCTCGTTATCTGACTTCGGTTCTGAATTTCTTGTGCCGGTAAACAGTGTGTGATTGATATTATGCTGCTTTCAATTGGTGCACTATGAATAAGTGCCAAATAATGGTATCGCTCATGGTGGTTAATCGACAAAAGTTCTACATTGACAGACAGGACTCTCCCTCGAATCGTAAAGAAGTCGTACAACTGCGGATTCTCAGTGTTAGTCGAATCAAGGCTTCTCACGATACGGGTATGACTACTTGAGTGAAATTGTTCTCCGAAGAGCTGACTTCCAAGAACACACGATTGCTGAAAAAGATTTCAAGAACATGTATCCTAGTGACTTTGAAGACTTGAATCTGCTCCTTCTTACAAAAACAAAACAAAAAAAAAAAAAAAAAAAAAAAAAAAAAAAAAAAAAAAAAAAAAAAAAAAAAA
>BQNB010001457.1:138321-139500 GCA_026074375.1 Tanacetum coccineum
ATTTTCTCATCAATCGGTAAGACAGTAACTAACCGATTTACTCTTATCGTGTTGTCTGCTTTAAGACATTCCGATAAAGAGAATAGGCAAGTATGGTGATTCTAATGGTTGTACATTAGATGATCCGATACTTATACTGGAAATCCTGTCAAGGAGATTCTTCTTAAGATGAATCTACCTGATCACAGGTCGGTCCTCACGGATCCGGAGGTTAATCCAACTAGACTCGGGCGAATGACAAAGCCATATTCGTCCACAAGCTTTATTGCTAACTATTTTATTACAGGTTCACGTAAAGATGGAGATGGAGATACCTCGTTCCAGTGGAGTCAATTCACAACCCCATGCTCACACTTAATGTTACTAATCAAAGACATCATGACAAATGAAAGACCTACAATATAGCTTTCGCAACTCTGATGAGTATCATCATGATCCAGAAAAGTATGAGAATGCGGGTCCGAAGGTCACAACATCACAGGAAGGCAACACTCCACAACAAGGAGGATTAAGAGATTTACTGTAGATTATGATCTCAAAGAAAGCTTAAAGATCACACAAGTCTAAGGAACAAAGCTCAAAGATCACCACTTGCAGTACAGAGACTAATCTTGAAGAATCAACATACTACGAGCCAGAGTCAAAGATCAATTCAAAGATAGCTAGGATTTAATTTGTATTTTTTGGGGTGATGATATGTGTTTAATTACACATATCATTTTCCATTTAAAACGAACTTAAAAGAATAAAAACATACCAAAAATACATTGTATTTGTATGTTTGCATTTGTATTGTGCAGGGAACGGATATCTCACAAAAAGACGAAAAACCAAGCAAAAATCGACAAAACCGGACACGGGATGGAAAAGTGTGTGAAGACAAAGCCCAATCAAAGTCAAGTCAACTCCGAGGAGAAAAAGCAAAGAAAAATAACTTGAGGGGTCGAAAATACCAAACCCCTAAGTTATATTATTAAGGAAACAAAGGCAGGGGCTGATTATGCCAATTTGGGAAACTTCATTTATAAAAGAAAAAAAAAAGGGGAATGAAAAGAAGAAAGATGTGGAGGGGCTTTTCTTGTACAAAAGCCAAACATCCCCTTAATCATCTTCAACCTCTCTCTGTCAAAACCCAACTTGTATAAAACTTTTCTCCCGCCAATACCAAAACCAGCCCGC